>NDXB01013352.1:206000-276617 GCA_002631895.1 Agapornis roseicollis | reverse complement strand
TGTTACTAATGTGTACATTTTATTAAAAGTTTTTTTTTTTTTTTTTTAAGGTTAAATGAGCAGAATGCTGATGGCTGCAGACAGCACCTCTTAACTAAAGATGAACTGAGAGCAAGAAATGCTGAGGTCTTCTGCCATTCAGGTTATTTTCTGAGAAGGCCAAAGGAAGTACAGACCTAATGTGCCAAACCTGGCCCTAAAAAGGCAGGCCCTTCCTAACAGGCAGCGTCTTGAAGCATTAAAACAAAAGCAGGGACTGCAGGGAATGATGTTAGCCTTGTCCATGCAGGAGTGTAAGCAGGACAGTGATTCCATCTATATAATAAGGGCAAAAGCAGGGACTACATATGCACATATAGTAGTGGACCTTCATGCTGGGGTAGCCCCTTCTGTTTGAGTAGTTTGATTAGTGCCCTTACAGCTAAATGTATGATACTTTGTGCAGAAGAAGGTTTCTTGGTGTTGCTGTATTAGCCCAGATCCCAAGGTGAAATTTCTCAGATATTGCCAGACCAGTTTCCTTTCTTCCAAATGAAAATTGTTTGGGTAATAGGAGAGGTACACCTTAGAGCAAAAAAATGGGACTTACTTTTTCTCCAATAAACATGCAGCTACTGTAAAAACCATCTCAAATATGAACAAACAAGATCTCAGCATTATGCTCATTCCTGGAGATTTCTCTGTGTTCACTCATCTGTGCATTTTCTAGCTAAACACTAGCTAAACTAGCTAAACTGTAAGGAACACTAGCTAAAATGTAAGCACATTTAATAGCTTTGATGTCTAACAGGAGCTAAATCTCTGCCTCAATTAGACTTTAAATCCATAAGTACCATAAAGACTTAATGGCAAATGCCCACAGCTGTACACACTAAATCAGACTTTCATGAAAAAAACCCCATCCAAGTACTAGTATGCATGGATTTTAATACTAAGATATAAGTATATATCCTTAGTACATGCATGTGAACTAGTGTTGTCTGAAAGTTCTGTTCACCTACTAAAATTTAGATTTTTTTTTTCATAGAAGAGAATGTGATATATTTAACTGTACAACTAAATTTCAACAACAGAACTAAAAGACCTGTTTTGTCATCAGAAACCCCAAGATGGCAATACAGTCTTGTTTTTCTTCACTGCTCATTTCTATTATTACTATTATTATCATCACATTTATTATATTGCAGCACATGGAACAGATTTGTGATTTTCCCCTTTGCTGACATCTAAAAGCCTTGCTGTTTGCTAGGAATTACTTATACAAAAATCGAGCTCCAACTACTTTGACATTAACTGAATAGATGAATGCTATGCATGACCTGGAGGTACTAAAAGATTCCATTTAATAACATTAACCAAATTAAACATCTTTGCTCAAGTTCAGTTTCTTTTTATAGATGAATGTAACTTAATAACCCCATTAAAAGAATCTGTATTTCCGTTTTATTTTCAGCTTAGCATATAACATACATCCACAAATACTGAATTTTCAGGCAGCCATCATATTATCTGTATACTAATCACTTTTTAACAAATTCACACCAGGACCTTTGTCATTTTCAGTGTGCAGACAGCTTTGATGGAGCCGACATAATCGGCTGTGATGCAGTTAACTTCTGTTGCAGAGAACATGGCAAGCAAGTGATAGTAAGCATTGTTCACCTTGATGCTTGATGCGAGATACTGCAGATTTATCAAAAATTCCCACAGGAAAGAAAAAACATAAAGCATAAAGCTGCTGATTTCAAGTGGGCTAGCTGGTATGTGCTGGGCCAATGAGACATTTACGCACAGGGCATTACAGGGATGAAAGTTTAGGTCTCAGGAAAGTCACCCACACTGGTGTCCCAGCCTTGTCAAGTATCAGGATTAACAACAGAGAACTCAGATACAGCAGGGTGGGAGTGCAGCTGTCCACTCACCAGATTTTCTGAGTTCACTTGCACTGAAAAAAATTAGTTTCCAATAATATCTAATATTAGTGGGAAACTGTATAGAGTAGTGTGTCAGGAAAGATGTTGGCAACATTAATTAATGGTGTCAAGGCAACCAAAGAAATAAAGGCTGCTTGATACTCAGACAATATTACTAAAAAAATATGTAAACAATATTAGACACCTCCAGAATCATTACAGTGTTAGAAGATTGCGAAGACATAGGCAGGAGAGATCTCTGGTGTTCTGTCACTGTTTGTGTGTATATATGCATATATATGTACACATACCTACATAATATTTTATATATATAGGTATGTACGTATGTAGCAGGCAGAGAGAGAAAGTCTCCCTGCATATTTCTAACACAGCAGAAAGGCCATTTATGCAAACAAGGACAGATTGTCACCATAATGTTTTGCAGTCTTTTGAGGATGGGGAAGGCAATGGCTGGTGTGCCAACTGCTAGGTCCAAGCCTCTACTATCTGCTATAACAATTGGTTGAAATCATAGATAAGAGAATGGATCACAAAATATCATTTTATAAAACCATAATATTGTGAGATTAGAGTAAAAATTCTTTGAATAAAATCTGTTTCCTCTGAAAAAGAAACAAAAGGCTTATGACAAAGTACTCCATGCAATATCCTTTTTTTTTGCCTTTGCATCTTCTCTAAACTGCATTGCCACTTTAGTACAAATTCTAAAGCAGTAGCATCTAAACAGGAATACACATGGGAGGACTGCCCTGTAGTGGTACTGAAATGTAAAGAGTCACTCATTTCAATTTACTCCCCATTACAAGAATGGTATTTAGAACATTCCATGCATAAACTAAAGGTACCCTCAAATTTCTGCTGGGAAACAGAAAAGGTACCTTAGAAGAAAGAGAGGAGAAAAGCTCTTCTGGTGGCTAATATCCCTCCCAGAACAAACATTTTGAAACTAAGCTAACTAAATTCACAGGAAACCATAAATTAACTGGGTTTTATTGAAGATTACTCTGATAAAAGTAAGAAGAATAAAGACTCTTCTGACTATAAAAGTCAGAGAAAAGGGCACATCCACATTATTCCTAGAGGCAAACTAACACTGGTTCCAGACTTGGCTGAGGTGTCAGGAAGTGAGAAGGGAGAAGAGACTGAATTACCTTGTCACATCAAGAGGGTAGATAGCTAATCCTGTGCTAACTGAGCTTCTGAACCACATCTGAAAGGGCAGGATGGGGTGAGCTTGTACTGCCAATTGATATTCTATGTGCATAGTGCATTTCCATGTAAAATGTTAGTTCCTGTACTATGCCTGGCAGCTTTTAAAGCACTAAATTTACCTAAAAATTAAAAAGACTTTTATTGCTTAAACACTCCCTTTTAAGACATAAAGCTGACAAAACCTTCCCCGCCCAACAACACAGTTGTAGAAGGTGTATCAAGCAGGCTGTTTTGTTTTGCACAAACTGCTCTTGCAGTGGAACTGTGTGAAGAGGGAAGGGCACAAATGGATCCATCGGAGTTCAGATACATTTCTGATGAGTTAAAAAAACAGCTGAAGGGTGAAAAAAATTCATTGTGCAGCAAATGAGGATTTATAGGGATTAGAGTCACATGTTTAGGATCTGGAAAAACATTTGTTTTGCATTATTATAACCATTTTTATGGTTTAGTTAATGAAATGATGATGTGAAGAATTGCTTTTTATTTAATAGATAAGTACATTAGATGAATCTAGCTGTAGTTTGTGAGTGATGGGCCAAAAGAGTCTCCTTAATACACATTAAAAGAGCTAAATCTGGGATGCTTGAATTCAGCAGGATGGTTCAGCATGTTGGGTGAGCATGTGCTCAGCAGTTTGTTAATACAGTGCTGTGATAGATGCATGTAGAGAATTCCAGGCTGATTTACATCCTCTGCAGGACTGCAAAAGACAACATGACTGCTTGCAGTGAGAGAGTAAGGAGTTTTACCTTTCTCACTGTTGTTTTTACTCAATATTTATTATGTTTAATTCTCTTTTGTAAATACTTGCAACTTCTAGGTGATTCACATATTTGCAAGGTAGCTCCTGACCCCCATGCACCCGAAGTGTGATCACCCAGAAGACACTAATACCCTGGCAACTGGAATGCACACAGTATGTGAGAACCTGAGCTATGCAATGTAAGCACTACTAAAGACACAGAAGAATACATCTATGGAATCTAGTTACACATTCTAACTACCTACATGTTAACTTATCATATATAGCCTGTCACATCCGAGGTTCCGAAATGCTCATTCCTGAACTTTGCAAACCATTCTGAATTGTTTATGTGAATTAATTACATTTCTTTCCAGAATGCCAGCAGAAATATGTTTGGTTTGGTTTGGTTTGGGTTTTTTTTTGCTAAAATGAGAGTAAAACTAGGATGCAGGATAGGCTAATAGGGGTATACAGGTATAATATACCTACCACATATAGACCTGATAAAATTTGTGCAAAATCAAAGATAATTAGCAAGTACTATCTTTTCTCAGGAATCCAAAATGTTGTTGTTCAATAGCAGCTATTATTTTATGTTGTGCTCTGTATGCAAGGAAAAAACTTATTCCACCCCGAGAAACATGCTGAGAAATGGATTTCAACTTCAGAAACATATGCTTTTTTCAAAAAATTAAACTGCTCTTCTGCCCTTGAAACAGCATGGTCACATGCCCTCAGCGTCCAAAAGAGGGACCTGGATTTTGAGGAAGTGATCCTTCCCCTTCCCTTTTGTTTACCAGTAATTCCCCATTTAACGTTACCAAATTCAGGTGAATACTGCTATCGAACACCTGTCTAAATATACAGATGGAGATCTTTCTGTCAGAAGAGCTTAAAAGAAATTGTGGTGAAGATTAAAACAATGAATATTTTACATTTTATTTTAATGAAAAATAGCATGTTAAAGTTGAAAACATCAAATGATGAACTGTCTTCTCCTTGAGTGAATTTAGAAACCTCCCACAATCAATAAGAAAGGAAGGTGGACTGCTGAACGTGCATGGACATTTGTCAGGTTTACCTGCTTGTGAGCGTGGTCGTAAGAATTGATGTGGTTGTCAAATTCCTGGTGTTTGTGGTACTGCTTGTCACATAGTTCACAGTAGAAGTTAGCCTTCACATCCTCCAGAGCCTTGGCTGCAGCTTTCTCCTTCTCAGCATAGTCCTGAAAAGGCAGAAGGAGAGGGAGACATTTTGCTGGAGATCATGAGCTTGTGCTTCAGCAGCTACTTTGTCATCCACATTAAAACTACTAGACTGACTAGGGCTGCTAGATCATCCTGTACATGCCTTATAAGGAGATTTGGTCTTAAATTGGATTTAATAAAATTCAATTTCTTGAATAATTATTCTTACTACTTGTGTAGGTACTGCAGAAAGAGAAGTAGAGTGAAAGGGGTGCAGAGGAATACTGTCAGGACACTGCTCCTGGGCAGGAAAGCTGAGCAGCGAACACTGTAAGTCACCAGGGTTAGTCTGTTAACAGTTACAGCACTCCCAGTTTGCACCAATGCCTGTCTGCTCTTTCAGGTACTATTGCTCAGAAGAAAGAAACTGGTTTTAGTCTGATACTAAGGCAGATTTTCTTCTGTGTTCTGCTTTCCATTTTCTATGAAATGTGCAGTAGGGCCAGGCACCAGGTGGCTATGGCTGGCTGAGACTTCCCTGGTGCAGAGCCACCTCAGAAAAAGCCTTTTCTGTGCCACCCTGGCTCATTCCCACATCTGCATAAGGGGATATACCATTCAGCCCACCCAAACTGAATACAGCTGTCACCTACCCAGCAAAGATCACAAAGATCACACTGATAAGAACACTAGCTCATGTACAGGATAAGGCAAACAGCTGAAAACAGGGAAAATGTAATTAGCTTCTACATAGTCCTCCTTCACATCTCTCTGGTGACTCAGGTGGGTCTTCTGGAGACTCAAATACTTCATTTTCAATATATGATTTTAGGTAAAAAGAGAAAACTTAAAACACAGGAGCCAGAAGTTACTGAGCTCCAACTAATGCACACAGAAAAGCACCTCATATTCAAAATTGGCAGCAGCCTTTGTCAATCTCATTTCTTATACAAATCCTTCATTATACTGTTATCATTACAACACTTCCTTAAATTTTTTACATTAGGGTTTAAAGAGAAAACTTCTGACATGGAAAACATGAACAAAAAGTTGCTATTCATTTATATTCATATTGACAAGTTGATATTACTTGAGTTTATGTAATATATTCCCAGGAATTGGAGTAATTCATCGTTTGCTGTACCATTTTATTCATCTGAAGAAATGGGTACTTTAAGCCACCAAACTTCCCATGCTATGTAGTCGGTGTTTGCTGTCTACATGCTTTCAGCACCCTTTGCGTGACAAAAAGTACACTCAGAGTACACCAAACCCAAAACACACTGAACATCCACGACACCATGCTCTTAGCACATCATGCTGCGTAGCAGGAAATACTCCAGGGTCGAGGCAAGCCTTTGGGCACAGCAGATCAACACAAATGCACATTTTGAGCCTCTCAGGGATGGAAGGACTTTCTTAATGAGTGTCACATGTTTCAAGCCTGAGACTTGACCAAGCAGCAGAGGTGCTGGTTGCCAGTGTGACACAATTAGTTTCAGAGAGCCCTGTGTTGCCAGTCTTTCTGCTCTGGCTTGGACTCCGTGCCCTCAGGTCAGTGTGAGGTTTTTCTCACACAGTAGTTTAGAGGCTGCCATTGCTAGTGAGATTAACTTCACCTAAACTAGATTGTCTCAAGTTAGGTGTATAGTCTAGGACAGTATCCTAAGCTTCCTCTGTAAGAAATAGAAAAGTGATAGCCAGTGCCAAATGGTTATTAAGCCCATCTATTTCAAAAACCTATTTTAGTATGAGATGAAACTCTCCAGAGGTGCTCTCTCCATCAACCACTGCAAGGCCCTAAATTACTAACATGGCCTACATCTTTAATTCTTAGATTGCTTAACACAGGGATAATAAATTCTATAATGTATTTCTTTATATTCAATTCTAAATCTCCCCATGAAACTTGCATGAACTGACCTGGCTGAAGACAGGAGGTCAAAGAGGAATTTTGTGCCTGGAATTTTGATTTTACATCTTACAGATGATGCCAATGACATGTCAGTCCCTCCCACAGGGCAAACATCCAAATAAATCTCTTTCCTGCATGCACATGGCTCAGTAAGTTAGCATACTGTGGTGTACTCAGATTATGAAAACAGGTGGCCTGAGCTGGCATTTCTCCACTTGAGAAGCTGCTCAATAATGGTTGTTAGTACTTGATTGGAGGAAATATTCTTGCAATCAAATAGTTAAATAGCTTTCATTCGTTATTTAAATCTAAAAAGCCTATTAAAAAGTGATACCTTTCATCTTATGTTTCAGACCCATTGTTTTGTTAGCATTAATTATTCACGAGGCTTTTGGTATAATTAAAATGCATAAATTAGAATGTGGATGCAATAGTATTAATTATGCAGAGATGTCTTTCCTGGAAGTCAAGCGTTAAGGGACAACATATTTTATTTCTAAACTGGTAAAAATATAAGTTTTGCAGTTCTCTATAAGCCTGCCCAAGCATCATTGGTTTTGTGGTTATGCTTTTTTCTTTTTTCTCACCAGGTCTGAACTGTCCATTAAATGTTTACAGCCTGCTCTATCTTTGCTTACACTGAAGGAGAAGCCTAATTGTTTGGGGTAAAGACACCATATTACTCTTGTGAAGCACAACTGAAACTGCTGCTCGTGAGCATTCTAAACTGCCAACTTTATCTTTCTCAGCAGAAATTAATACAGTTCTCTTGCATAAGGATGTTTTAAATAGCAACAAGGCAGCCCCCAGGTGCATCCTAAGATAATCACAACTACCTCCATTGCCTTATTGCTTAATTATGCTTGTCTGCCATGGCAAAAGATATAATTTCCTGCTTGCTTATCGATCAGATGCAAGGAAATAGAATGCTACCTCACATACTTTGGAGGGGTCATGGATTTTTCTTTCCTTTCCAAGGCATAAGAATTACCAGTACAGTAAATTGTGCAGAGTTAAATTAATTTTCACATCTAGACTGCTAATATAATTTCTCTAGGACTATAGAGACCAGTGGTCAATTCTGGTATAATGAACATGATCACATGAAACAAAACCTGTAGAATTGCATCTATAGAAAACATACATGATTGTGAACACCCGACTATGCCAATGCAAACAAATGAAAGCAGGAAAGATGCGCCAATGTATTTTGAGCTGGGGACCACCAATGCTAATGAATACATGTATCACAGTCTCCTAAACTTTATTCTGGATCATACACTACTTACTAATGACATATAACCTGAGTAAACGTTTATACTTGTAAACCAGCATAAACTAGCAGTTCTGCATGTGAGCCAAGGACAACAGTAAGTGTAAGCTGATGTCAGGGATGATGCAGTCATCATAGGTAAGAACTCCTAGAAATCATGGGTTAACCACCATCCATGTTGCTGGATGCTGACTGTATAAGCCTGCAAAATGATTCCGTATTATAGATTTTAATTAAATTCACATCACTTTGACCCACAGAGGCACATAACTGTAATAATTGTTTATATATATTGGATTAATTTAAAAAGAATACTTCTATTGCATGTAAGGCTGAAAGTACTTTCACTTAGCAGCTACTTTTGCAGTATGCTTCTTACTGTGAAAATGCAATTAATGGTATCTGACATTTAATTTTCTAATATAGGGAAAATCAATGAAAAATCCCATGTAACTGAGTTTTCTAGAATGTTTCCACTGACACCTAGTCAATTAGAAATCATTTATTAAATCCAGAGTCTGTAAGAGATATTAAATAGACTGCATGGCCATTAAAGTATGCTGATGTAGACAAAACAATACTATATTGCCTGCCTCAGTAACTGACAGCAAATATATCTGCTATGTTCAAATGGAGTAAGGTGAAAAGTAGGTCACTTAGTACAGTAACACTTTCAGAGGCAGTTTTCTATAAACCCATGGATTTCTACAAATATAGTGGAGTAAATGCATCATGCCTATAAATAAAACACAAGAAAAATATAACATTGTTAGCCCACTTTTGGTCACCTATTTCTAAATTGGGATACAAAATTAGAGATAGAACTGCTGTCTCACATTAATGCAGCACTCTAAGTGACACACTACTGCCCCTTTGGGAACATAAGCAATCAAGAGTTGTTAGAGTTTCATAACTTAAATATAATTCTGTGAACCAGATTAGATTTGAGTGCAAGTGTTAAATACTGATGCAACTACTGAGGTGCTTCTTGGGGATTCTCAAACTAGAGGTCAAAGGAGAACAAGGACAAATATAAGCACATGAATAAGCTGCAGAATTATAAGAATTTGATGCATATTTTCTTTAGTGACTTAGATGACAAAATGAACTGTGATTATGTATGAAATCTATGAATGATACTAATCAACAGCATAGGGCATACAAATGCTTTAGGGACCAGGAACAGGATTCAAAATTACCATTAACAATCTTGAGATACGATCTGAAAGCAACAAGATAAAACTTAAGATGTGTGCCAAGTGCTGCACTTTGAAGGAGGAAATCATATTCACCAGTAGTAGTTTGTGAATAGCTGAGTAAACACAAATGCAAGAGAAAAGGTCCAGAGGGTTAGAGTGGAAAAGAAATTAAATGAAATTCAACAATGAAAGTCGAGGCAAATCACATTCTGACATGTTAATAGTAGTGTTATATGTAAGATACTGAGGGTAATGTTTCCACTTGATTCAGTATTGGTGAAATGTCAGATGTAAAATAGTATGGGTACATCTACCAGCAAATAACTTGGCTCATGGAACCTGACTCTCCATCATCCCCACTACATGTAGTTCATTCTCAGGCTTTCATTTCAGAGTAAACTTGCCAGTTTGCTTTGAGATAAAAATGAGTGCAGTTCTAGCATAACATTCAGTTCAGGGGCCATACTCTACAGACAGCAAGGATGAGAATTCACCAGGCTTTCGATGCCCTGTATATTATTGCAGCCACCACAAAACCACTCCCACAGACATCCCCATCTTATAGCCTTACCCAAGACAAGCAAGAATTGCATTTCATAAAAACACATGCAGCACCATGTCAAAAAAGAACTACCCATGCAGTGCTTTAACACAGCACTCACGCTTTTTCAGACAAAGTGAAAGAAAACTAACTATAACAATTATAACCAAGGGTACCACACAGATCTGAGGAGACTTAAGCCAAGTATGGACATAACCTGTAACCTGGGATGCAGGATGGCTGACAGGTCATTCTATATCACTGGGCCTGAGAGGCTAGGCCTGCTTGTTGGGGTAGATCAAAGTGTTGATGTAGCTTTTGAGGCAGTTTTGGTTCCCACAGTTTGAGAGAGATATAGATGTATTTGAGAGAACCTTGACCAGGGCAGTAAGGTTAAGAGGTTAAAAAGTGTGGTATACACGTAAATTAGGCAAACTAGATTTCAATCTGTGACTCACATTTTCCTTGGATCACTCACGTGAGTACTTGTAAATAACATTTTTTTTTTTTGAAGGAAATCTGCAGAACTGACTGGGCTGGTATAGAACATGTCTGGGTGGTCAGAACCTGCGCATGGACGGATGGATAGAGACACCATGGATGGTCTGAGTGCTCATTTTTCCTCACTACTTTTCCTCACTCACAAATTCTTGGGTTAACCACACATATTTTTTATGCACTTATATCTTCTGCACCTACAGCAAAAGATTTTGAAAGATTTATAAAACTCAGTGAGCAGGTGGCAGACCAAAGGGAGTGACATGGTTTAGCAGGGGTCTTGGCAGTCCCGGGGTAATGGTTGGACTTGATGATCTTAAAGGTTTTTTCCAACCTAGATAATTCTATGATTCTAAACAATCAAAAGACTTGTGTGCAGTGTGAAACCTGAATGGCACACAAATGTCCCGATAACAGGATATGCTACTGAACATCAGGATGGTTGAATTAATGAACTTTTCCCTGAATGTGCTCCTTTTTTTTCCCTGGAGAAGACATTGTGATCTTACATAAAGAATTAGGGAATTTAGCTGTGAAGATAAAGAACAAGTAATTTTATTCCACTGCAATAGCAAGCAATATAGAATGTTTTCAGTTACCTCACACATGTTCTGCCATTCTCCACCTTGAAAATTTTATGCAGTTTCTGCCAGTGTGGGATCTAGTGTGGAATTACACTGTTATCTATTGCAAAGGATCTTTTTCTTCTTCCAAAGCAGTAAATACTGTCATTCTCAGCTGATTTATAGAGGACAGCTCCTAAGTTCTGCAAATAAATACATCTTCATATTTTTCACACTTAGGCAATTACTGCAGCATTTTCAATTAAGGGCACTTCCATTTGCTACTAGAATGCTGAGACCTGAGAAGTGCAATGCTTTTAGCAGGTCTTACATGCCTTTCAGAATACAAACCTGCTGGAACTAATGGGACAGATAGAGAGCTACAACTTTAAGGAGTCATAAACCTATTCCTAATTTATTTACTATCAAATTCATCAGTGCTGACTAGAATCAACCTCACAGAACATATAAATTCAAAGAAAAGCACTAGCTGGTATATTCAGATATTCAGCAAATCTGTTATATTGTAAGACACTTTGCTGCTTCTGGTAATTTTAAAAGGAACTTGTACTTTGACATTTTCTAAACACTTTTTCAACTATAAGGGAAGCATGTAACCAAAAAATCTTTGATGTGGATATAGAGGGGATTTTTCAAACATTTCAGTGTTATTTAACATTTCTTCCCTCATTTTCAGAAATTGGTGGAACTTAAGCAGCTGCATCTATTAGATTTTCTGACAATGCGATCAAGAGTTGACTTGCAAAAGTAACTAGGTACCTAACTTGTATGTGTTTAGTTTTGATTGACTTTGCTTCATGAGCAAAGATTTGGGAAGGGCTTTAACCACACTTACTACAAGCACGATGAAAGAAATATATAATAAAGTGAATTTGGGAGTTTAGATAATTTTTCATTGCAAATGGATAAAGCTTAAAGGATGCAATCAGCGAAATACAATTTTTAAGTGAAAAAAATACCTGCCTGTAATGACATATAGTGCCAAGATTTCTAGGGTAAATAACCAGCTCAAAGAAGACATGAGAACTAGAGCGGAAATGACATAAATAGGGAAGAAAGCTATCAACAATTTCAGAAAATGAAACGAAAGAGAGGAGATTAATGATGTGAAGTGTGTCTCAGGTGTCCGTATTTGGACCTGTACTGTTTAATGTCTCCATCAATGACATAGTGGGATCTAGTGCACTGTCAGGAAGCTTGTAGACAACACCGTGCTGAGCAGTGCAGCTGACACACCTGAGGGACAGACAGGATGCCATCTAGAAGGAACTGGACAAGCTCAAGAAGTGGGCCCATGAGAACCTTATGAGATTCAACAAGGCAAATTGAAAGGTCCTGCACCTGGGTCAGGGCAACTGGTTAAAACAGAAGATGCTGAAGAATCTGCTTCTATGTATTGACCAGATATTGAGTCGCAGATGTCNAATGATATGTAATGCTGCCTGATTTTTAACTCTGAGCTTCATCACTAATCTCTGTTCTATGTTAGTGTTGTGATTAGCATTTTACTTACGTTGAAAGTATTTCCTAGGTATGAACTAATTAAATAACTATTTCTAAATACTAACACTGCTATTAAAAACAAAACAGAACAAAACAAAACAGAACAAAACAAAACAGAACAAAACAAAACAAACAAACAAAAAATAAAAAAAAAAAAAAAAAAGAAAAAAAGAAAAAGCAAAACATGTATATATGTAAAAGATTCTAACACAGCAAATACAGATTTTCCTAAAGAGATGGGGAAATATACTCAAGCGTTAAAACCAAATGGTACATAAAACTTCCACCATATTTAGGCCAGCATCTAGAAGGTTTCTCATCAACAGTGGAACAGACTTACGAAGAACCTTCACAGTGAAGTAGGGGATGTCATTTTAAGATTGAGCGTGATACATTTATGAAGGTGAAGGGGAATGTATGATGTGGTTGGTTGACTATACTCATAGAAAACTAAACTTGAAGATTTAGGAAAATCTACAGTTATACTAAATCTGCTTAATGATATGTAATGCTGCCTGATTTTTAACTCTGAGCTTCATCACTAATCTCTGTTCTATGTTAGTGTTGTGATTAGCATTTTACTTACGTTGAAAGTATTTCCTAGGTATGAACTAATTAAATAACTATTTCTAAATACTAACACTGCTATTAAAAACAAAACAGAACAAAACAAAACAGAACAAAACAAAACAGAACAAAACAAAACAAACAAACAAACAAAAAAAAAAGAAAATTGTTGTCATTCTGTAACTAGAGCAACAGTCCCCAAAAGATGAGAGCATATGACTCAAGAACAACCTGAGAACACAAAAGGAATCAGAACTGTCAAGGTTGTGACAAATTATAAAGGTTGAAACAATTTCTGGTATAACAGTGCAAATGAACATGGTCTTAATACTGTTAGGGTTATATTCTAGACATTTAAAAAGAGCCTCATAGGTAAGACTTGAACGATAGGAATTTTAGAGGGTTTGAGAATGTTTCTAGCTACTCTGCAGATACATTGACTGGTGTGACTACTGTAAATCTAGATACCCTACTAAGGGTTCAGTGAACTAGTATTTTGATATGACTATCTTTAAATGTAGATATAATAAAAATGTTTTTTTTCTAAGTTGAACAGAAGAACTGTTCCTGTTTTGCAGAATAAGAAAAAAAATACATTGCTCACTTTTTCCTTATAATCCTGCTTCCCTGCACAAATCTGAGTCCTTCAGTGAATTTCATTGTGACGTTATTGTCTGCCTTCTATTTAAAGTCAATTCCTTCGATTTATTCACTATTTCATACTAGTTTTTTTCCTTTTCTTTTACATCTTTTGTGATGAGTGAGGTATTTATTATCAATTATTCTGAAGAGTTAGTCCTCCATTTATCTCTCACTATTCTCATTTTTCCAATTGTAATTTTTGGAGAACAATACATATTCCAGCACAGCATTTAATAGATTGTATGATGTTGTATTTCTTCATCTGACACCTCTTTTCTGATGAAAACTACTTGACATAATTTAAGATCTTTGTATATTTTTACCTAAAACCTTCTATAAAACACAACATAATTTAACTTATATGCAGTGTATTTCTTATCTCAGTTGGCTAAAAGCACTTTATAATAATGATATTGCTCATGCAGCAACTGTGTAGGAAAACAAAGCATTTGTTATGAGCACAGGAATAGTTATCAAAGAACTCATCTGTTGTTAGAACCTTTTTTTATTAAGTGCCTTTTTCATAAAATACAAACTAATCATATCAGATAGCTTTTTATAGCCTTTAATATCAATAACATTAAACATTTACATCTTTTCTCTTTTAATGTTGTTTGACTTTCTTTGCATAAACTAATAATAAAGCCAGCTAATAATATTAATAATAAGTTTAATAATATTAAAGCTAGTTCATGTAAATTAATTCAATATCATAAATGATGTAACATAATGTCTAATGTTTGTGGATTTCTATTGCTCATAGCAAAAAGAGAGTAATTGTTAATTTTATGATAAACTATTAATAAACTTTTAGTAAATCCTGACTGGTGGGTTTATTTTCTTATCTTAAATATATTTGCAACCTACTACAGAAAAATGTCTTACACGGTAAGCATTAATCATAAATTTTAATTATATCTATACTGTCCACCTTCTCTTCAAAATTCCTCATAAAATACTTCCTCATCATTGCATTGTGCAGCATTTAATGACAGGTTTTAATGCAGAAACCAAGGTATTCCTGCACATCAGTTTTTCATGCATATATTTCTGCATTTTTCTTTTTTCATCAGAAAGCAAAACCATTGATTTATAACAGCTTTGGCTTTCCTTAGCACTTGAGGTTATCCAAGTGAAAAGAAAGAATCCCAATTTGCTCTCTAACTCCAAATGGAAAAAGGATATATATATTCCTCTTCCTCTCTCCCTCCCCAAATGCATTTATGTGAGTTGCAACATTATATGCACCTTTTTATTAACTCTGCAGTTTTATACATGCTTCAAGTCCACTGATCTGAACTAAACCAGAAAAATCTCTTTAATGCATCTGCCAAATGTAAGTATAATATTTGCATTCTGATTGAAAAAAAAGCCCAACAAAACGTTTGGGAGAGAGGGAGGATGATAGGAAAGGAGAGAAAGTTAAAGGAAGGGTGGAAGGAAGAAAGGATAGAAGATTTGAAGGGTGGAAGGAAGAAATACTNACATGCTTCAAGTCCACTGATCTGAACTAAACCAGAAAAATCTCTTTAATGCATCTGCCAAATGTAAGTATAATATTTGCATTCTGATTGAAAAAAAAGCCCAACAAAACGTTTGGGAGAGAGGGAGGATGATAGGAAAGGAGAGAAAGATAAAGGAAGGGTGGAAGGAAGAAAGGATAGAAGATTTGAAGGGTGGAAGGAAGGAATACTTTTTTCTAGCTCTTCTTCAGCTAAATGCTTATGGCTTGAAACCCACCCTGCAGAAAACCTGGCTATTAGATGTAATTTAATTTATAAATACAACTGGGCACTCAACTTGGAGATTAATGGCACCATTATGGCAATTTCCAAAGTAAACCTCACACTCAAGAGTTATGCATGAATAATTGCCTGGTAGTAACCCCTGTACCCAAAGGGAAACAACTGCTCTCCAAAATTACTTTTCTGTGATAAACGGAAGTCAGGACTATGTCCAGAATCAAAAGACAGTAGTAACTGATATATCTAAAGAAGTAACATGAATACTTGATCGACAACTGTAGAAAGCAATTATTGGCTGAAGAAATTTCAGTCTCTGTTCTCCACCTTCAGATGTAAAATTAAGTTAATGCTGACTAATCTAAAAACTCTATGCAACGTCTACATACTTGCATATAACATTTTCATTTCCAACCTTCCTTTAGGAGAGATAAAGTACTAGTTTTCAAGATAAAGTGCTAGCTTTATTCTCAGCATGAGGAGGTCTCCTCAGCAGAAAGGAATGAATGTGTTAATGAAATGACTGGAGACACTCAAGAAGTGATGGCTCAGCAGCAATGCTGATCACTGCTGTAGGTGAATGTGATTTCAGTGCCAAGTGTTTTTCTTTAGTTTCCATGCTCAGAGTACATCAACTCCAGGGGCATGCTGCAAAATCCTTTCAGCCTTTGGTATCTTGCTCTACTTACAGCTGATCCTTCATGAATATGTGGCTTTGTTCACACCTCTCCTATGTTTTTTTTTCTGGTCTTCCCTTTCCTTCAACTTACAATCCATGGCAGAGGCAGAACCCTGGTCCATACCATACTTGGTATGTTTACCAGGCTGTATAATCAGCAGTGATGCTAATTAATCAGCTGTGAGTCTGCAATGTGTTTGATTATTTATTCATAGGAAAGAAAGACATTCTAGTCACAATATATCATTGATGCAAATTCCTGGCCCACAGGGAGAAACCTTGATGACACTTTACCAGGTCCCTCCCAAGAAACTGGGCATAAACAAATCAGAGATGCAGCCATCTCCATCTCCAGCCTGGGGTTTATCAGAGTCCAGTGGAAATTTTGCTCCTGATTCCAATGGGAGCAAAAGATCTAGCAATAACAAGCATAAGAAGTGGGAAAAACAAAACAGAAGATAAAAATTTAGATCCAGGGAATTTCCTGAGATTATTAAAATTATTAAAAGGGAGGGTGAGCACATTCTTGCAGAGGCAGATTTGAAAAAAAAAACAAAACCAAGAGGTGAAAAAGGAAAATAATACTTGTTTATAATCAAATACTATTTTCTGCCACGATATTTTGAGTAACAGACTGATATGATCTATGGAAGCAAAAATCTATTGTGCTCTTGAATTCACCATACATGACCATTGTTGTTATTATGAATAGCATTGTAGAATACAATATGTAATGTAGAATAAATATGTCGGTGTCTGGAGCACAAAAGATCTTAAATAGATATTTTTTTGAACAAATAAGAGATGATCCATCCTCAGGTCGCCTCCAATGAATAAGCTGTATAGCATACAGCTAATTGTGTCACAAGTGCTTGGTTGAGAATATATTACCCAGATGTAATGAGCACTTCTAGTGCTGCCTCGGAGACCTGAGTCTTCCTGAGAAAACAGCTCAAGTGGCTGAGTACAGCTTGATGTTGTTTCACAAGGCCTCCTGGGGTGTCAATTAATCCTGTGAGTTTACTGAACATGGGGCGACATTAGAGGTTCTTGATTTCAGAAAAATGAGCTAGGCTGGCATCTCTCAAGCTGAAAGAATATTTCTGGCTTCACCATCACCTCTTGTAAAAACAAATGGGGAGTACTCAACTCACAGAGTACCATCATTAAATCTCCTGCCTTACTGTGCCACGTTTCTTAAGGATGAGTCTGCTGAAATCTGACTTAATTTTATCCATTATGGGCTCTCTGAATTCTTCTTTATTTTTGAACTATGATTCTGCATTGAATGTTTAAAGATTTTTTTGCTACATAAGTGAACAGAAGAACTTCTTAGCTTTGATTTTAGATAACCTGATAGCACAACCACTTGTTATAAAATGATGCACAATCTTATTGGGTAACTTAATGAATGTAACTGTGCGAGCTCTTTAACTCTTGATCTAATTAAAATAGATAATTCAATGAATTAATGATGAGACATTTCCTCACAGTATTTAAAACCTACATAGTAAACTGCCTGGTTTTGAATAAAATACAAAAAAACTGCTTGGAATTTCACTGGTTTTTTGCTGGCTTCACAAGAGCAATATTTGACTATGTAGTGTACATACAAAAGCAGAAGCAAACAAACAGTAATTTTCATCTGGATGACACTTTCAGTCATATGGTTTAGTTTTAGGTAGCCCTGAAAGGAACAGGGAGTTGGACTTCATGATCCTTATTGGTCTCTTGTAATTTGACATATTATATGATTCTATGATTCTTGCAGCATAGTCATCTAGTACATGCGACTTCACTGAATGGCTAAAGCATGAGAGGGCCCAGGGGCCAGTATATTAAGAAGCTTAGCAGAGCTATTTTATATGGTGTTCCTCCGTTAATTACTCTCCTTCTGCACAAATTTTCCACTGCATCTGTCTCTAAACTTCATTTTTTTTTTTTTTTGTACACATCCCATTGCCACTTCACTGCTTACATTTTGGTTTAAAGCAACTTACTCTGTTACATTTCCATCACCAGCGATCTTGGTCTACTGCACTTAACTTTCATCCCTGAGCAGCTTTCTGTTACACTGTCAATATACTGTCAGGAAACCCCAACAGAAAATTGGCCCTTAAAAGATTTGATGCATCAATGTGAAGCTGGGTTCTTCTGAGCTGTCTCACAGTAATAGCTATCTGACAGGATGTGCATCCTCAGTAGTGCAAGTATTCACAACCATGCCCCAGACATAGGGGGAATAACACAAGTGCATCATAGACATGTTCAGGGAATAATATCTTTGTCAGATATCATTGCCTGTGTTTAGAGACTTTCTCCTCCCTTTTTAATACAAGTACTGTACTGTGAGATATGAAATTACTAAAGCAGAAGTTTTGACTTGATTCATTAGATTATGACGAGACCATTCTGAAAGCAAGTCTATAGTGATTTAACAACAATCAGCCCTTCATTTGCATCATGACAGGGGTGACCAGGTGAGAGTCAAACTTCATACTGGCAGTTTCTGCTTGTTCTGCAAATCTTCTTTTCCCCCATTTGAGAGGAACAGATCCTAAGTGCTGGACACTTAACCATATTCAGTGACCTCTACATAGAAATTCCAGTTATGAATTCAGTACCAGATATTTTTGCATACTCAAAATGACCTATTCTGTTCTAGTAGAAGAAGTTTTGCGAGAAATACTGCACAGGTTTTATAGAGGGAAAAAAAATAAAATAAAAAAAAAAATGGAAGTAGCAACTATGTCTATATGTGATTTATATGGTCATCTTTGTCTTCATCTCCTAGCCTACTTGTCATATAGCTGCATAGGCTTATATTTAATATTCAAAGCATCATTCTGAAGCCTGACTGAATTGAGCACTGAACTCAACGGTAGGACTTTAGTCTCACCATACTCAGCTTCGAAGCACTGAACTTGTATGTGCCTTTTTGTGTCCTGGAACCTGCAGAGCTGAATTAGTTGTCAGAGCTGCCTATTGTGAGCACAGCATAAATTCAGCATATTGAATGAGACACTGTTAAGAAACACCAAGAGAAAAAAACCCTGAGTTTTATGTATCCTTGAGGGATTTGGACACCTTGAAGTTAAACAGCTAAGCAATTCCTCACAAAGTTGTTGTCTCCTCTTTCATGTATTGCCTGCACAAGGTGAATTTTTTGATCAAGTTGGGAACATGGCATTGTGTTTACTCACATCTCTTTTTGAAATGCTACATGGACTGATGAGCTCAGTACAATGCTACATACTTCCAGCACTATGGAAAATTGAAAGCAAACAGTGAGATGACATGCCTGCGGGTTTGGGATTGTGACAGAAATAGTACCTCATGTTCTAGCCTCAGCCCAGTGAACTGCATGGCTACATCTTCAATGATTTTAGTGACGGAAGAAATCTAGAAAACATGGAAAAATATGACAAAGAAGATTAAGATGGTTAGAAAATAGAGGAAAAAATGAGAAGGCACTGGAGGAAATGAGGAAAGGGAAAATACAGCTGTGTACATGACAGAATGAAAAACTTCATACTCCTTACCTAGGTGAAAAAGTAACCCCAGCATATTGTAGTATAACTATGAAACTATACTATAATTTCATCAAATATACATATTACATACATTATTATACTATTACATTAGTACAATAATATAATAAAAAGATGATGTTAGATATATCATTAATGCTGATATTAATACAATATCACACTTATTGTATCAGTATAATTATATTTAAAATTAATATATTATATTATTATATATATTGAAAATAATTGTGATAAAATATATAAATATATATTGTTCAAAATGGCTGCTGCTATTTCAAGGTACACAATATTCCAATACATATTCAAGTTTCTGCATTAAAAATTTTATGATTAATTTGTACATTACTATCCTTTGTATAGCATTATATCACTGAGAATAAGCCACCTGCATTATGAACTAAAACCAGAGCTCAGATACATAAGTGTTACTTTGAAAGAAACCAAAGTGTGCACCATTAAATCTAAATAATGTTGCAACACTGTACTATGCCATAAGGAGAAATAGTGTTACTATTTTCTCTGCTACCAGCTTGGCTTTGCTAATGAGCTGCGTTTTCACAAATCACTTCAAGTGAACGTATGGTTCACTTCATGCATAGTATTAATATCTTGGAATTTACAACAAAGTGCAGATTTTATAGGAAAAAGTATTTTAGATTAGTTTCAATGTACAAAATTTGAGTTCTCAAGATTTTTGCTTTTACAGTTATTGCTGAAAAACATCTTTTTGCACTTCTTTCAATTTTTACTTAAGATGCCATAAAAGAGGAGGCTACGTACAATAATGAGGGTTTATGACAAGTTACAAGTTTTAATAATGCCCACATTTGTCTCTTGTTTCTCTGTTTCAGATTTTAACTCAGTCTACTGATGAATACCACAATTTGTGGTGCTCCTCTAGACAAAACATGCAGAGGTCAATGAACTGAAGTAATTACTTCAGCAGTTACTTTCTAAAATTTTCTATTCATTAAATTCATACTTAAATCCTGGCAATCCTTATCGCAACTGTTCAAGATGTGCTATTCTAAAACAAGCACTTGCTTGGTTATGCATGCATAATAAACTTACTGGATTTGCTTCTCCTTACCACTTCTTCATTTGAAAATGTAATACATGCTTGCATGCAGAATAGGACAATGAAATCAATGTCATGCTTATGTTTCACATAAAGAAAAAAGGAGCCAGGATACAATAAAATAATGGAATACTAAAGTGACAGAACAAAGAAGATATTCATACAACAGACATAAACCCAGCCCATTTCATATATTACTTTATTTAGAAGCTCCTGCCCACAAATTTATCATATTTTGAACAAAAAGTCTTTTTTTTCTTTTAACAATACTTGCTCACCAAGATATTTTCTAAAGCTACCTCATTTCTCCTCAGATCCTGCATTTGATAATTAGTTGTATTGCCCTAAAATGTAATGACATGACACTACTATCTAAGTTTGAATGAAATTCAACCCTGCATGGAAAACCTGCTTTCTCTGGTCTTCTCTGCTCTCTCTCGGGCAAAAATTAGGAACTTGACTAGCACCCTGCACTAGGATGAATTCCACTTACAGTGAATGTCAATATGCAAGTTATGAAGGATTTCAAAGATACTGAAGGAAGGGCAAGGGCTGCATATTATCTGATTGTGCCAGAGTCTTAACTGAAATCTAAGCTTATTTTTCCCTTTGTTTGCAAGCTTTAGAAAAACAAGCAGATGGGAATTCTGAGTTAATATTCTCATACAAAACAGTGAATCTCTGTGTTTGCATTCATCTAGTTTTCATTCAAATAATACTTGTGTCTTCTAGTCTCCAGAGTTGTCAAGGGCTTGTGGGGTTGGTCGGACTCTAGGACCCCAAAAGATGATAATATGCTCTTATCAGATTCTGGAACCTTGTGTTTAAGTACAGTGTAATCACTGCTGTGATACAAGAGTGTCTGTAGTCAAATCACATCAAGCCAGGACATCTCATACAAGAGGCTTGTCAATCTTAAGGTAAAAGAAATTAACTGCAGTGCAGAGATGAGAAACTTAAAACAGCTTAGTTTGAGGTGATGTGGTGGGGTTTTTCTTGTTGTTGTTTTTGTTTGTTTGTTTATTTTCTTTAGCTATACTAGAAATAAAAACCAGGCCTCTAGCACAAAGCACGGGTTCTGGGTGTGGCTGTCTCTGCTCTAGCATTTTGGATAGAATCATAGAATCAAAGAATGATTTGGGTTGGAAAGGACCTTAAGATCATGCAGTTCCAAATCCCCTGCCATGGGCAGGGACGCCTCATGCTAAACCATGTTGCCCAAGGCTCTGTCCAGCATGGCCTCGAACACTGACAGGGATGGAACATTTACCACTTTGGGTAACCTCTTCCAGTGCCTTACCACCCTCACAGTAATGAACTTTTTCCTTATATCTAACCTGAACTTCCCCTGTTTAAGTTTAAACCCATTACCCCTATTGTCCTATTGCTACAGTCCCTGATGAAGAGTCCCTCTCTGGTATCCCTGTATACCCCTTTCAGATATTGACAGGCTTCTATGAGATTACCACACAGTCTTCTGTTCTGTGAATGGACAGTCCATTAGCTTTACAACAGCAGTAAAAAGAAAGTGAGCACCCAAAGTGAATATGCTCCCTTTGCATTCAAGGAAAGTGTCATGTATAACTTATGCATTAAGGTCACTATTTTAAAAACTGATTTTCTTTTCCATCAAGGAGACACCAAATACAGATTAGGTTCTATAAACTGAACATTTTGATAACACTGCAGTCAGGTCAATTGAAGCAGAACTGGTACAGAAACATTATCAAGCATCATTTCAATAGCATGTGGCTGTCTTCCAGGGGTGCAAATATCATTACAATACAGCAAAGCAGTCTATGAAATGGATTAGCTGAACAGCTGTTATCAGCACTCAGGAAAATAGTATCAGTGACTGTGTCTTCACCTGCTTGAGTGGTTTAAATGTCCTGCCTTTCCATACTGATAAGACTTGGCACCATTTGCAAGCTGAAGAAGGCATGACTTTGTTCGATCTAATTATAGAACTATAACAATACTCGATAGAGAAGAAAAGACATATAGTCTAGGTCATCTTGTCCATCTCCCTGTAACTACATGGCAGTTGCATGCTCATGCATTTGAAGCGTATTAGAATAATATCCTCCTTTTTGCTCTTCTGTGCTTTTTTATTGGATTTATCGGGTGGATTTTCAGTCTCAGAGCAGCTGAGTTCCTAACAGTAATGCTATTGGAGTCTTTACATGGGGCAAATATTAGTAATTTTGGTTTGGCAGAGAATAGGAAGAGAGGTGGTATATTTAGAACTGTTCAGAAAATTTTCCTATGGGGTTTAATCTTCCCAGCACAGGATGTGTGTATGGAGGAGCACTCTTTGGCTTGGTATGGGCAGGAGCTTGTGTGCAGTCCAAAACTGGCAATCTGGCTTGGAGAAAGTCAAGAAATTTATACTGCCAGGTGCATTTTGAAGTGATTCACAACAAAGAATGGTTTGGAGACAGAATCCTCATTAATCAAATAATGCTTCCTGTCCTCTTATTTTGCTTTACCATATACACAGTATACATTAAATATGCTATATCATAGAATGGTTTGGGTTGGAAGGTACCTTAGAGACTGTCTAGTTCCAACCTCCTTGCCATGGACAGGGGCACCCTCCATTAGACCATGTTGCTCAAAGAACCCTCCAGCCTGGACTTGAACACTTCCAGGGATGAGGCAGCCACAACTTCTCTGGCCAACCTATTCCACTATCTCACCACCCTCAGAGTGAAGAATTTTTTCCTAATAGTTAATCTAAATCTTCCCTCTGTCAGTTTAAAGCTATGGCCCCTTGTCCTGTCACTACACGTCCTTTGAAAAAGTCCCTCTCCAAACTTCTTGTGGGCTTTTTTTAGGCACTGGAAGCTGCTCTAAGGTCTTCCTGGAGCCTTCACTTCTCCAGACTGAACAAGCCCAGCTTCCACACTCACTCCAATAGGTCCATGTCTTTCTTATATGCTCTATATACAGCATTAACTTACAGTAAAAGAGAATTTGTTGGGTTTTTAGAAAGTTTCCTGTTCATCTGTGCAATGTTTTCTCACTGCTGCAGCAGTCATTTGATTGCTAGTATAGCACTAACTTTACCCTTGGTATAGGAATGGACTTCCACTAGCTATCATTTTGCACAGGGTAAATTCTGATGAGAATCATAGATCACAGAATATTTAGGGTAGGTGATATGACATAGAGTTGATATAGCTCTAATAAGAAGTATGTACCTATAAAAAATACACCAATAAAATGACATTATTAGTTTTGAATTGTATGCTCAAATTTATCTGGGGCCAGAGACACATACTACAGTACATTATCAGACTGCAGTCCCCTACTGTGTGTGCACAGCAGTAAGCTCACACAGTTGCACTAGCTTGCTCAGTTTAGGCACAAAAAAAGATCCAACTACAGATTCAATACCAGAGCAAGAAAAGCTAGAAAACAGATGCTGACCTTTGGTACTCAGAGAACATTTCTGCGCTCAGCTTTCCATTATCCTGGAGGGTATTCTCATTTCTAGGTCCAAGAAAAGTTTTCCTAAGAGCAGTGAGGCAGAAGGCACTGTAAGGATGTTTACTCCCATGTCAAAGCATTGCATGTACCCAAGTAACAGAAGATGACTTTAACAAGATAGTCATGCTGAACACAAGTGTGTAGTCATTAGTGCAGACATTTAGAAAGGTATTCATTTTTGGTCTCAAGCACCTAAGGATGGATGTCTAAGTGTTCACTATCTATGCTGTCCTATTACAGTCAGTTGAGTGTTGGGAGTTTTGTTCTGATGTTCACATACATCCTGCTACCTGCACATGCTACCTGCTATGTGCTTAGTACTACTCTGTAAGAGCATCAATCTGCTTTGGGTCCCATCTCCCATTCATGCAGTAACTTTTACCTTACATGCTGACAAGGACAACTGTATCTAATGTCTTGTCAGCTGAGCAACTGGACTGGTAGAGAAGGATCAGTTGAACTGTTTTGATTCCCAAGCTTTGATAACTTCAAAATCTCTTTTGGGTTAGGCTGGGGGAGCTTGTCCTCCTAGCATGTTAGTAAAAACTTGTTCTTGCACTGTCCCGTTAATGTTGACTGAACAGAGACAAAAATATTTTTTTTTATCCTAATTTCCAGGTACTTTATTACTTTGAATTTTCCAACATCAGTAGAGACCAAGAATCTTTTCACAGGGGGGATGCCTCTTGACAGCCCTTCTCCTTGGAGATGATGGAATTGTCAACCGAACAATGACTGGGGGACAACACTTTATTTTGCAGCTGGTCCACCACATGTAACTCTCTTTTATACTAGATTAAAAGGAGAGTTGCCAGCGTGACCCCATCAGTGCTCAAATAATATGAAAACCTGCTTCTGCAAGTTATTTTTCACCATAAAGTAAAATAATCCATGTCTCCTCTTGTTAATACAGGGGGAGTAGGGGTTTGAAATGTGCTATCAGAATAAAGTAAATGGTATTAGAAAGAGACTCTTCAGAATTTGTCTGTAAGGGTAAATTTGTTTGTGTAGCTATAACCTAACCACAGAGTATTTTGGTTAAAAGAAGAGAATGGACTTTTAACAAATTACAGTTTCTGCTGACATTTCATAAAGGACTGTTGGACTGTCTGGGGGATGCCAGAGTTCAATGTGTGTTATATAATTGCACAGCATACCTACAATTTTCCCTACGAATACTTGCAAGCACCACAGAAATGAAAATAGTGATTGCACTTTAGGTAGGTAATTTTCAGTTACTATGTACAATAGCCTAGATAAAATCAATTTTCTATTCATTACTCCTTAAGAATCTACATGGGCCACTGAAGTCTTAGCCACCTTGACTGTGAGACTGGTGCAAATGACATTATCAACTTTTCCTTTGTAATAAGAAATAAGGTGTCGTGGGGCTTGGGGGTTGTTTTGTTTTTCATTTTGTTTTAAAATTTTTTTCTCACTCATTGTTAAATATTTTGTTCAATTAAATTCCAAAAGGATTTCTCTTTTTTCATACAGACTGCTTGACAGCACAAAAAGGAGATTCTATTTTTGAAAATACAAAATGTTAAGAAAATAGAGTTCCCTCCAAAACTAGACATGCTATCTCTAGTGCTCTCTAGCTTTATATGGCTGTGATCTGAATAAAAGTAACCTCTGCTTCCTAGAACCTCTGACCAAAAGCAAGCATTCCGTCCCGTAGAGTCAAAAACTGCCAGAGAGGCTAAAGACATCTTCATCCTGTGGCTTCAACAGGGGCATATATTAAGAATTCAGGCTTGCAAGCTGCAAGGTAGCACTGGCTTCAGGATTTGAGAAATTGATTCCTGAAAAGGCATTAAACACTGACAAACATGCTGTCTGAGCTGTTCTGTGGTCTATGACAACTACTACTCTAGCTAGCTTTTATAATTATTCATTGGCTGTGCTAATTTGCTAGGCCTAAGACTCATTTATATTAGCTATAGAAATACTACATGTAAGCATTCGTAGAACATTTGAGAGATTATGTAAAACACCACAAAGGAATACCAAGAGGCAAGAACAAAATTTCAATGTATAAAGCTCTACTGGGGACAAAAATAAAAAAGGGTAAATGCAACATCCTGGGGGGAAAAAAGGTACAGTTAGGAAATACAGAATCTTAGAATAGTTCGGGTTGGAAAGGACCTTAAGATCATCCAGTTCCAGCCCCCCTGCCATGGGCAGGGACACCTCACACTAAACCATGCCACCCATGGCTCTGTCCAACCTGGCCTTGTAATTCATGGATAAAATAGCTAGAGAATTACTGAACCTGGAGTGAATGAAATGTGCCGGAAGGACCAAAGAGAAGGACTGTTACTGACTCAGTCTTTTCATTAAACTTCTGACTGTTTTCATGCTTTTTAATGTAATCCTTTGTGATCTTGGCACTTTCAAGCAGGATTTTTTCTACCTTTCTCATGAGCTTTCATTTTTCCTTCAGGATGATGCCAAGCCAGGAATATTCTGCCACTGCAATGTGACTGGAGCAGTTCTTCAGAGGATACTCCAGAGCACTTCCTAACACTTGTGCCCTAATTTTTATACTTAAATACTTTTTAGCCAAACTGGGTTAACTCTGTAAACGTAAGCACATTTTCAGCACCAGACTACAAAAATGGCATGCAGTTTGGCTTTGCTCTGTGAAGAACCTGTTTCACTTTCTGGTTCACAAATGCAGTAAAGTAGACTTAATTGTAAAAATAGATGTGAAAGATACAAGGAGAATTCACCAAAACTGCTGACAGTGCAGTCCAGTTCTCCCCTACATCAATGGCCTGAGCATTACACTGACAGGACTTTTGTAGCTGTAGGACTGTATTTTCTATTGCATAATTACATGAAGATCAACTTGATCCAAAGACTGCAATTAAAAAGGCTTTAATTTCAGAAAAAGAAAGGAAAAAAAACCCCACAGAATTTGATTTCAGTTACTGTTGAATGTTTCCAGCACTATGTCTTTGTCTGCTTCACTGCCCATCATGCTGAGAAAGAAGACAGATGAGATAGGAACTAATGAAGAGGCAGGATCAATAAGCAGAATGCTTCTCTGTTATATTTTTCAAAATAAGACTACCTGTGCTGAACACCAGATCATCTCTGTTGACTTTCACTTAAAATACATGATAATAAATAGAGATTGCTATTGTTTGCTCCTCTACAACCTTAGAAAATACTGAAAATGCTTGAATGAGAGCACATATAGGGGCACTGAAGTACTTGTTTGTTGACATACAAATTAGATTGTTTGGTTTTGAGTCAGCAGTTTCCAAAACTTCCATCATTTCACAGCTGTATCTTTTCTTTACTGAGTTGCAATATTTGCTTTCCAAAAAATACAATACCAAATCTTATTTTATCGTATCTCTTCCATAATGCTCACCAAACTCAAGACACACATCTGAACTTAGACAAATGGCCAAGTATGAGAGTGTTAAGGAGCAAATAATTTCCAAAGCCAAAATGTGACCTGAACACCAGTGTTGCATGCAGCTGCTGTTGCTGTACCAGAGGATAAAGCTCTGAATTTGTCTCTGAGAAAAACTAAGGGTGAGTGCATAAACACACCCAGAGGGTTTCTAACACATCTGTGTCCCTACATTTTGTGTGCTGCGGAACATGAGCCTGACTTTAGTCTTCTTCTTGAGCATCTAAGAAAATGTCAATCCCTGCTGTAATGCTCCACTGCTATGAGACACATGTCCAATGCAATTACAGTTTGTCACAAGTTTTTTTGAGAATTAAGTAACCTCAGGTCTGAGCCAATACTCAGAAAAATACTCATTGATAAACATCACAGTCTGCTTCAGAGGCACTCCTGGTCTGCTTCTAGATGCAGCTTGAACATATCGATGTAATCAAAATGGCATAGCCTAAGTTCCTACATGGCTTAAACACTGGACAACACCCCTGTGTAATGCTACTGCTGTGTAAGTACAAATTCAAACCAGCATAAGTTAAAATCCTGTTTTCCAGTGAAGTAAAAGGCATAAGGCACAGAGCTGCGGTTAGAAATGACTCAAGCTGCAGACCTAGTGATAATATGGCCACACTGGCTCTTCGAATCTTTTTGTTTTCACTGGTTCAGTGCTTCCCCATTCAGGTGCCTCTGCTGTATGGAAAATGAAATGGATCTAATAAGTTTTCCACTTGCTTTTACTTCAAAGCCAAATCTTGTTCAACTATGTACCAGCAGGGGAAAAGTGCTGCCATAGAAACAATTTTTTTTCTGTTGCTTTAGCAATCCCCCAACCTGCAATTTTCTATAATACATATTACAAAGGATATGCAGAAGTGTGTAGTTTTGCCACAATGTGTATTTATTTATAACTAGATGAGTGTAAAGCACTGCCTCTGAAGACAATGGTGTAAAATCAATAAGTGATACTAAATGGCAAGTAAATACATTGATCTTTCTGACTATATTAGCAAGTTTATTATCCCAGTATTTGTTTTCTGTGTAGTTTCATATTTTCAATGAAGTAAAATGTGAGATTTTAGTGTAGCTTTAGTGTAGTCTGTATTCCATAACTTCCTTTTATGCCTGGAGATTTAGCATCAAACCTATAAATACAAGGTAAAAAGAACATGTAAATTATGAATAATTACTTGGTTTTCCATGCTGTCACACATGGCTTTTTCTTATCTCCTCAACAACCATAGAAGAAAACCATCTCACAGTGTATCCCCAAGCCCCACAGCACTTTGACAGCCAAATGATGGCAGGGTACCCTGTGCAGCTTTCCTGGACTCCATGGTCTCTGCAGAGTGCTAAGGAGAGAGAATCTGGACATGTTGCTAAGTACAGTATCCTCATCTTGAAATGCACCCAGTCTTAAATATGACATTTGTATGCAACACTTCCCTCAGAATCCACTGTTCAGTAACGTTGGCTCTACTGACAGTGCTAAACCACAGTGATAGGAATCCTCAAGAGGGAGATGACATGCATAAGCACCTGCTCATCCTCATCCTGAAACCTGATTATTGCTTTAACTGTTTGGATGGGCTGGAGTATGTCCATTGCCACATCTGTGTTGGTAAGCAGAAACTCCTTAGGATGACTAGTTCAATTGCTTGCAATTTTGCAATTATGTAAACATGCACCAACTTACACCAGGTCTTCAAAAGGTACATTTTATTCTGTTCTCCAACCAACAGCAAGCCCATAGACCTCATCTGTTTCTTTCCAGAAACTCAGATACAGCAAAACTAGGTAAAGCTACATGCTCTGTTCACACTTGAGACAATATATGTCTTCATCGCCTTTCATAAATACCTTATTTATTCTTTCTTCCTTCCTTCCTCAGATGTGACAAATAACTGCACAATCCAATACAATATGAATTTAATTTGTTTTTCAGTTTAAAGTGAGGACAAATACTACCTAAAACAAATTCCAGACCTTTCACTGTTTGAACTACTGTTGATAATGCCAGTGAGAGGTAAGTCACGTATTAATCTTAAGTAACTTGACATTTCAATTTTATTAATCAAACTATTATCAATTAAATATATTTTACCATGCCTTACAGATTTCAGCAGCACACAGTAAACTGTGGAAGTTCAGATTGAGAGAATGGCAATCTATTTCAGCCACCGGTGTTTTATTTGCAGGTTTGTTCAGAGTTTGTTCAATGAAGAATTTTAACAAACAAATACAATAAATTCACTCCGTTTTAACCTTTTTAAGACATCTAATCTTATAACTCTGACTATTTCTCTTCTGTCCCCATTAATAAAGACTAAAGAATTTAAATTAAAGACAGAAAGACAATGGATTTTTTTTCCTAATTTTATTAAAGTCCTATCTCAGTTGTATTAAAGCCATTGATAATTCCTTATATTGTATTTGAATAGTTCCTTATATTCTATCTGCTATTAGATAGTCTATTTTAACCTGCTGCTTTACTTACAGAGCTAAGATCAGAAGCTCAGCCCTCAGGAGCAATGTTTCACATTGTAGCTTCCTGAATAGTTTCCACTGTATTCCCTTTATTTGTATGTGCATAGCTGTGTTTATCAAAATTATGCAAGCACATAGGAGAGGCATGCTTTAAAAATTCAGCCCCAGGCTTTTAATGCCTTGAATCCCCTTATCTAACAGCTTTGAATTACCTTGTGTCACTTGTATTGCAGGATGTTCTTGAGGATATTACTGATTAAATGGCACAAAATCTACCAGTGATGGAGCAGCTTCAAATTCAAGGTCATTAAATGGACTCTCAGACTGTTGGGCTTTCTAAAAAAAAAATTACCCAGAAAACCAGAACAGATATTCAGGATATTTTGAAGCAGCTTCAATGTTTTCACTCTTGTTTTGTAATGAAGCTATTGGAGAGGGCCCAGTTAATTATCCTTTAATTATGTAACTATTTCTCTAAAACAAGTTTCAGAGTGTGATACCTGGTGGTTGTACAAGTCATGAACAAGATGAATTGCTTCAAAGGTTTTAGGTTTTTATTAATCCTTTCCTTCAGCATATTAGCAATCACATATATATATATGCTGAAGATTTTGGCTTTTTTGTAACTGAAAACCAAGAAATAATTATGTGTCAAGAATCACATTTGGTTGAATGTTGGCTAACAGTCACTGTCCAGTGGAATGAAACTCATGGATTATCTGTTGTTTTCAAGCTGATTATGCTCATGTAATTTATTGTCTCTCAGGAGATCTCATTCTTCACTTTACACCCACAATCTGACCTCATCAATGTGCAGCTATTATTTGACTGGATCTTAAAATAACTTCAAACTTATTTTCAGGATCTCCCATATGAACATCCAATATTGATGCTATATAATGTCACTGGTTTTCCCTCCTCCCCCTTATTTTTTTGTTTTTCATCTTTCTGTCTATATCCATCTGCTGTCCTTTGCATTTTAATTTAAATTATAACAAATCCAGGGCAGATCTACCTTCTGGCTGTTTGCATGTTACTTGCCACAGAAGGCTCCAGCTCCAAGCCTGGTAGTCCCAGATGGTACTGTAATACAAACAATAAAGTTAATCTCAAAATTCCCCAGGACATCAGCCCTGAGCCCCCACATGCAGGATGCACTCCTCTTCCTGTGCACTGATCAGGCTTTTCTGTCAAGAGAAATGCTCTGAGGTGACAAGGACTCTACAACATTTCTACGCCCTTTTCTCAATCTACACTTTGCATAATGAATGCCAAAGGGTGGCTGTCTGTAAATGTACATATACGTACACACACAGACACACACACAAATATACATGCATGTATTTTCTGAAGCTCAGGTGTTAGAACAATTTAGTATTCCAGCCCAGCTATTCAGCTTCTGCAACACTACATACATTTATCTATTAGTATAATATGAATCCCTACAAAAGTATATGCTATTATGTGCATATCTAAATGCTGAAACCTGAAACTAGCCCTCAGTAGTACATCTCTAAATCCATGGTGAAAATCCACTCAATATATTGCTTTACTACCAGTGAATTGTGATTAATCTTACATGGATAGATTTACCCACCCTGATTTGACCATCTAAAAATTAGATTTAGTCTTAGGACTACTTACATTGGACTTCCTTTATAGCTAATGGAGAAATAATTCTCACATGACAATGGACCTTTTAAAATACGGGGTGCTAAAATAGACGAGATAAAATGTTTTTAATGATGAAGCCCAATACAAAAAAAATTGACACCAGATTTTAAATGACTAAAGTTAAATGAGATTGACCATTTTGAGATGATTGTTTGCCTTGTTTTTCTTAGACTAAAAATGCCTATGATTTTGTGCTACTATTTCAATACTACCCTTGGATGTCATGCTGTGAGGGTGGCCTGTGGGGAGATTGTGACTTTTTGCTTACCACACTTTATAGGGAGATTGTGACTTTTTGTTTACCACTTCATAGCCAGGCTTCATAGATGGTTATCAAATCTGTCTTCTCAGTCAGTTTATTTTATTTTTTAATCCTGGAAGAGTCTTTTAATTATGTGTTATCCCTAGAGATCAGTAAACCTTCATATGCCTAACACTCTTACAGCCATGTCCACAATCTAGCAAGTATTTAATTTTGATCCTCTGTAAGGAATTATATCACCTTATTTCTCTGTGAAAAGAGCTGTAAATGATTTTATTTCCCAAAGTTTTCTACTGATCCTTCTGGATGGTTATATTGTAAAACATAGGTGACCTCAACATTTCTGCCTACATTTTTATGTCCATAAATATTGAATATCAGGGCTGCAAAAATGCTCATAAAAGATAACAATTTAATACTTTGCTCAGTGATAACAAATTTAAACACATCATTTGAAAACTTAATGGTCTTTGTAGGTAGAGACTGAGACAAAGCACACCAAACATCCCCCATTTATTCTGGTATATTGCCAGTGTCTTCACAGATGATTTCACATGTTGCAGTACTAAATAAGGAGGAATAAACCATTCAAGAGATCACGGCTATCAAGTTGGGTACACCCTCCTGCATTAGCAAATTTAACTTTTTTGTGAATTAATTTATTGTAAAATTAATTGAAAGAATGAGTTATTTTCTTTTTTTTTTTTTGGAAGTCATTCCTATGAGCACTGTTTCTTTGATTAAAGGGTAAACAAAACATTGATAAATATTATGGAATTGCAGTTGTATAGCAAAGATATTCCTTAAAACAAAGATATTCCTTAAAACAGTCTGCATGTTAGGAAGAAGATTATTAACAACTGGAGAGGTATATAGCTTATTATTTGCTTTTCCTGAAGCTGTTTGTAACTGGCTGTTTGATCATCCTTTATCATGCTGGAGCAAACGGAAGATGATTGCAGTGCAAACTCATTTGTAACCTCTAAAGTTCCAGGACTGTTTATTTCTACTAATAATGAGCTGGAATGAGCTTGTCATCAGGGTATTCTACATCAATTATATGTAAATGCCCATTTTCCATTGAAAATTGCATATATAAGAACGAGGTTTATGAAAGCTTAGAAATGAATGAACAGGTTGGCCAAAATCATAGCTCAACTATATTAGAAAAGCAATAAATTCTCAAGCAGAATTTAACTTGTCTGAAACCAAATAAAACCCACTGTGACAATTTTTTAATAGTTTACTGTACCCAGTGATTTTAGGACAATTTAAAAAGAGACTGATTCCAAGACATTGTTTTAAATAAATATTTAAACCATGTCAATAACTGCAGATATTTTTTTCTCTGTAGGAATTCTTAACAGAGAAAAATTCTACATTGATTCTCTTACCTACAATCATGCATAGTTTATCTATTGGCATACCCCAAAGATTCTATTTTGCTTTTTGTTTTAGCTTTTCATTTTAGTATTTTATTAAGGTATTGATATTTCTCATGAAAAATGTTTACCTCAGTGTCAACACTCTAACTTCCTATTTCCTTATATAATCTATTTTGCATGCAACTGCAGAATCAAATTAGATGAACAAGTATTTTTGTTGTAAGTACTAAATGACACATTGAAGGACAAGTCAAATAGTAAATAAAAGTAGACATTCTTTGCCAGTTTGCGATGCCAGGCTTTAATGATATCAGAAACCCGTTGCTCATACTGTACAAAGCTGCTGTATCAGAAAAATTGCAGCCTTATAAGGGAAAAGTGTTTTGAGAGGCTTTTTGGGTTGTTTTTTTTTTTTTCAATGAAGGTGGAAATAATGAAGATCACTAAGTGCTAAAAGAATGACATTGATTTGTCCTATTGTTTCCATAAAGCATGATTGCTAATCAGATCAACAGTAAATTGAATACCAGTGTTCCCTTCCCTGTGCATTAAAACCTTCTACTATTAGCATAATTATAATTATTAATTATTTATGCCGCAGTAGTACCCTAGAGTCCTAATCAAAATCTGGTATAAACACAGATGAACAGAGTGTTCTTGCCTAGGAAAACTTAGGTAAGTTTCATGAAGAAAGTATTATGAGTACAGAAACTTGTTCCTGATCAGGAGAATTTAGAAAATACAATGACTTTTTAGGTCTTTCTTTAGTCACAGATTTGTGCCCAAATGCAGTCAGCTGAAGTTCCGTCCACTCCACCAGTCTTCCATATTTGTTTTGCAGAGATTACCTTTAACATGTCTAGGATTAAAATTATTACAGCATTACCAATGTAATGCTAAAAACTCTTTAAAAATTTGGATTTTGTGGTAGATGAAAAAACCCTATCTCATGTTCATGCAGGCAAAGAAAATTTTCAAGGTTAACCAACTGGAGATAAGTTTGCTTCATGCAGAGTAAATTTCAGCAAAATTTGCCCTAGCAGACATATGATATGATAGGATAATTATTACCGACTTCACTGGATTATTCTAAAAGAAAAATAATAGATTTTATTGACTTTTCCAATGTTAATTATATAATGCCATTTTTTAAAGATGTCATGAAAAAACTTTAGACAACAAATTAAGAAGATCCCTTGGAAAAGAGAGCTGCCCATTCATTTTATACAATTCTTCCTTAATTTTACACAGTCCTTCCAGTAACTAAGGGAGAGAAAAACATATTGTTGCAACTTCATAGCTCACAGTTGACCCTGCTTGAGCAGGAGATTGGACCAGAAATCTCCTGATGTATATTCCATCCTGAATTATTCTGTGACCCTATGATTATGTGGTGTCAGCCTTCACACACAGAATTAGAAAACAATAACAATTTTATCAAATATAAACTTCCTCAAAAATCATCCAAATATTTGGGGCCCATACATCATGTGCAGACTTGATTAACAGCCTCTTCAAGTCATCTTGGGCTTTGTTTCTTTGCCTGAGAGCTGTAGCAATAAGCATTTGTATTATCTAGACTTCACTATTATCTGACATTTTTATACATTCAATGAGACATTATTCTAAATATAAAAGACAATTAAACGTCAAAGAAAATGATTTACAAGACAGGAACAAATGAAGTTAGATACATATATGGATAAGTAAAAGAATGTTTATATCACTTAGAAGCACAGGTTGTATATAATATGGATCTTTGTCATCTTTATTGCCTATCTAAAGTTAAGTTTGGATGTCTTTGCTATGCATTTGCATATACTGACATTTTAGTTTTTTAACTGCTGGTTGTTTGGGTTGTTGTTGTTGGTTTTTTTTATGTATTTAAACTACATTGCTAGACCACTCTTTCTTTTTCTTTTTTAAAATGGATTTTGCTCTTCCATTTAAATCATTCTAAAAGCTAAGCAAGACGTTATTGTAGTAGGTATTGTTTCAAGCATTTGCTTGCTAACAGAAGGCTGTAAAAGGCCAATATGCATTTGGTAAAATTGTGACATTCTTATACAGTTCATCTGTCTCAATTATTAACTATATGAGATTGCTACAGCAGAGTGCTGAAAAGGACCATATTGACTGCTGAGCTCTGCTGTCAAAGGAGTACAATGCACAGTGTTATAATGAATGCAGATTATAGTGATTGTGGTTGAACAAGAAACTTTTGAGAGATTCTATTTATTTCAAATACTCTAACAAGAGCAGTTTGAATGATCCAAAACACAGATATTTTCCTCTAAATTGCTTTTCGTGTTCCTGCTTCTAACAGATTTTATTTTATACAGTTCTGACAAGAGGGGTGGTGATGACTTATATACAGAATGGCAACTATGCTTTTGTGTGATAAAGCCACAAACAATTTATTCAATGTATCTCCATTAACAATGAGATTCAGTATGCTGTCTATAACTCCTCCTTTTTCATCACACTTTTCAACAAGGTAATTTTGATAATGGTTTTACAAATATGTAAAACTAAATATATTTATGTGATGTAATATACATGCAAATTTATCATAAGACTAATTATAACAGGTCCAACTTCTTAGAAGACAGAGGAAAAGGAACAGTTCTAAACCCATTTAATGTATCCTTTTTATTTTGAATGCTTCTAATTTATTCAAATATAATCTGAAATATGACAGTGTATCTCAACTGCATTATACTTAGGGCTCAGAATTAACAAATAGCTCTACACGACTTTCCATGCCTTCATAGTAAAGAAAAAATATTTTTTTTTATGATTAAATGAGGAAGCTATCAAGAAAGAATAGATTGCTTTTTCCCTTTATATGTTTTCCATGTCCACACACGTAAAAATTGCATTTAGCTAAGAAAAGTCTGGTTGTCATAATATGCTTTCCTAGATATCTTGATGAAATTAACCAAGCCAGTATATTCAATTTATTGTTTTCTCTAATCAGAGCAGTAGCAAAGGGAACAAAATGGGGTCCTAGCACTAGGTAGGTAGTTTACACAGTCCATTGCACTGGCAAGCGCAAAGAAAGGCTGCTGATCTGTATTTATAGGATAAGCAGGACAAGGTATCATTTGCTTCTGGAAAGAGACCAAAGTAGAAGAGACAAACATCTGTGGAAGCAGATGTTTAGGTATTGGCATGTCTTGATACTGCTTTCCCACAGTGGCTTTTACATTAATTTGCTTAGAAGTGAAGTTGGGATTATGGTTTTGTGGAATATCCTACCAGCCTTGTGGAATACTGACATAGTACCAGTACTCCTTCAACTTCCTGGATTATGTCTCATCACCTAATGTTTTTTTCTGATCTCAGAAGCTAAGCGCCAAAGATTTTTACCAATAAGTGGGGTAGGCCTGGTGTTTAAAAAAGACACATACATTTTGTCGATAACATTTTAATGGTTAGATTAATGATCGTTAACAGAGCAGATATAGCACTGTCCTGGGTTCAGCAGTTGCAGTGAGTTTTTCTTCTCTTTAGTAGCTGGTGTTATGACTTAGCCCTGGAACAAGGCTGATAAGGCCGATGTTTTTGGTTGTTGCTGAGCGATGTTTGCCCTGACCAAGGACTTTGTGAGCCTCATGCTCTGCCGGGGAGGAGGGGAAGCCGGGAGGAAGGAGGGACAGGACTGTACTGACAGGACCAAACTGACCAAAGAGGTATTCCATACCATAGCACGTCATGCCCAGGATGTAACTGGGGGTGATCCGGAAGGCCTAGCTCTCTCGGGGTGGTTGGAAGAGGTGGTCGGTCAGCACTCGGTTGGTGGGGTGTCGTGAGTTATCTGTTGTGATTGATGGGATGCTGTATTCTTTTCCTTTATCATTATTATTATTGTTGGTAGCAACAGTGATTTGTGTTATACCTTAGTTACTAAACTGTTCTTATCTCAACCTGTGGAAGTTGCATTCTTTTGATTCTCCCCCCATCTCTCTGGAAGCAGGGGAGGGCAAGAAGGGGGGTTGAGTGAGTGAACGAGCTGCATGGTTGGTTGGGTTTAAACCACGACAAGCACTTTCTCATTTCACATTAGCTTCATACTCATATTTTTTTTAATGCAACTATATGTGGATTCCATTTGGTTTCTCTGCATCAGTATATATTTTGTGTGTGTATAAATGGCAAAGGTATTCAAAATGCGATTGTTGATACTTAGGATATACAACTTGGAAAAAAAATTAATTATCGTGAAATATGATAACAGGTTTTTTATCTTCCTTTAAAAACTCTGTATTTTACATCCCAATGTTTATTGGTTAATTATTATCTACTGTATCTTCCACTTTCTTCCCACTGCTTTTTATGACAATTACTGTCGTATGTATTGCCGCTGAGCTGCAATGGACTTTCAGAAATAGATGTCCTTTTCAGTAAGGCAATGCAGACATCTGTCTATTCCCTAAATCCTTTCTCATATCCACTTCCACTTAAAATTTTCTGTGCATCTTTTTGCTGTTAGTCAGAATTTTCTCTTTATTTTCTTTGGGTTTTGGAAATTAACTTTTCTGAACATCTAAATATACATCTAGCTCATTCAAACTATCTTTTTTATTTCTACTGAGCATAATCATACTATTATCACCAATGTCTAGGCCACCACTAAGTGCCAGTGAAAAGACTAATTCATTTTTACTTACCTACTTACATTATGCAACAAATTTTAAAATTGTAACATCAAAATGCATTCATATGTCCTATCTAGTAAGGCTAGAAAGGCAATATTTCTTGCTTTCCTTCTCTAAAAAGAAAAGAAATCAGTCTGCTAGGTATGATAAAATATGGGCCAAGGACCAACTCTGAGCACAGAATACTGTGTATATTGTACCTATTTTCAGTTGAATATTATCCGTTGGATACCTTATTTAGAAAATGTTGTCAGTTTTCAATGAGTAATATATATAATTTTGTTGCTATCTTAGTCCAGTTTTAATTATAATCCATAGTGCAGTGCTGAACCAAAGATGAAAAATATAAGCTCAACTCGTGTAGGGTAGCTAGAGACTTAGGGCATTACATATCATCAGTCTAAACTCATGTTAAAATCCTGATATTTTCAACTTGCACATGTTCTGTCTTCTACTTAAGATATTTTGGTTTAGTGTCTCTTTCTTTTTGTCCCTTCCCTCTGATTTATGCAAAGTTTGCATCCGTTTCTCTACTCAGTACTTTCTAAATGCTCGTTTGGTCTTTCTTACATCTCTTGCATTTTGCCACTCATCTACCTCTGTCAACAAGCACACATTTTTTGATATTCCAGCAGCCCTCGAGAGTGAATGGATCCTTCATAAAACTCTTCTAAATTTGTAATTTTTTTTTCTCTGCTGATTTGGACCAGTGGAGTAAATCTACACTAAAACATTTCTGGGAGCCATTTTATTTTCTTGTAGGTTTCTGGTAAATGTTTACGGTTCTATGAACACTGTATTTTAATAGGTTCCACATGAAACCATTATCTGCTCTTGCCTATCCTTTCACTCAGGCTAAAAAAAACCAAATGTCATAATAAACTTGCTGGTTTTGTTTGGCAATATCAAAAAATGCAATTCATGGAGAAGAGAAAGATATATGAATCAATACATATCTATTCACCAACCTTTAAGCAAGCAAGACAATTATGCTGAACTAAGTAAGTACAGAAAACATCCAATGCTCACATCCAAGTCAAACAGTAATCTATATAAATGCTGACATACTGGAACTGNATATGAATCAATACATATCTATTCACCAACCTTTAAGCAAGCAAGACAATTATGCTGAACTAAGTAAGTACAGAAAACAGGAAAGGCTGCTCACATCCAAGTCAAGCAGTAATCTATATAAATGCTGACATACTGGAACTGGAAAACAGCTTGATAGTAGGCACAATATTAGAAATAGTTAAAAGTTATAAGAGAATAGGAACACCTGTGAACCAGTGTAACCTCTCCATTCTTCAGAGTTCTGTTATATAGATTTCTGTGCAATATAATGCTGCAGATATAAGCCATTTTGCTGTACCTACTGAAAAAGAGAAAGCACACAAGAGCCTGGAGACTGAGTATAGTGCTTTGAAACATTAATACTTGAAAGATTTTTCAAAAAGTGAGCAGGTTGCTACTATCAAAAATCTCTGCATATCTTGTACTGGGGCTCCATGATCTGCATGGGGCAGAATGTGTAAAGTGAACTTTGTCTAATCTCTAAAGGCTTCAAACTGGATTATTCTTATGCAGAGAAAGTATGGGAAGACTCAGATGGGTTCATTCGCAGCTGGGCACTATAGTAATGAAATATAAATAATAGTAATTATATAAAAGCTAAACAGCCCCAAGGATGTTCTCTGCTGGTTCCAGGAGAAAATCACAAAGGCAATTGTTCCTGAGCCTCTATTTCTCATTAGAACACTTACATACACTTGAATCTGGAACTTCAGCAAAATAACATTCTTTTGCTGAATTCACCAAGCTCTAACATCTGCATTTTAACATGGTGGAACTGGAAGGAATAAAGCTCATAGTCCAGTATCTGTTACATGCTTAAGGTCTGATAATAGTGTAGCATATCAAAATGTTTCTCAAGAAAAATTTTCACTACGTGAAATAAAACATATTTAATTCCCCACTCTTTGATTAAACAGTCGATTCAAGAACAGTGAGCATAAACAAACATATGTGTATATATATCGATAGGCACAGCATTTTTCTTTCACCCTACTTAATGTTGTAATAGATTTCATTAACACAAGGTGTGTAGGTAGCTGTTTAAAAACTCTGACTACCTCAAATACAACAGATATTTTAGTTCATAGAAGAAAGTTTTTACAAAAATCCTCTACATTCTATTTACAGTCCTGAAAACCTTGCCTATTGATAGAATGCATTATTGTTGTATCTCTGCTTCTTCACCAGCAGTTTTTAGACAATAAATATAAGTACTAATGTTCTTTGAAAACTGCATCCCATTTTAGCAAATCCTATAGAAAAGGAAGAAATGAGATTGATACACTGAAGTTATTTCAAAAAGAAAAATGTATGAATTTAGGGAGCTGTTTTCCACATATCTTCTGCATTTCCTAGCTTGTAGGCAAGGTCAACTCATTCTTATAAACATATATGTCATGGTCCAGGATACTTTTCAAAAACACATCATAAAATCTTGCCTATAATAATTATGACATCTCTTCTGCAGCAGAGTATTATGTAATTAAATACTGAGCATGACTCAGTGTCACAGGATTTTAATCAGATACAATCATCTATACTGTATTAATATATTCTCTATAATAATTTATTGTATAGTATATTGTTTCTAACAACATCCAAGCATTATTCTATATGCATCCACCATAATTTTTAAATTACATAATTGAAAATGTAACCATGAGCTGCCTAACATATTCCACAGCTATTTAACAAGTTTTTTTCCATGAGATAATCTTTAAATGACTAGCAATTTATCAGACTTCTCAATAGGTTGTGGAAAAATACAATACCTTAACATTATTTTTTCCAAAGGTAAATAAAAAGCATAAGGGCCTAAATAACACACCTATACAGCTGTAGTTGAGAGCACAAGATAGTAACAAATACACTTTAACATCTGCACTACAAGACCTCAGGTAAGTTTTTGAATAATATAAAAGTACCTGTATCATCTGTTAGGAAAAATTCAGTGCAGGCATGTAGCTTTTAAAGAGGCAGTCAAAATTGTATCCAAAAAGCAGGACAGAAAATTGCAACAGACCTTTTCTAGCTCTCTCACCAACTGGCCATTGAATTTTATAGGTAGATTAAGTCATGGAAGATTAAGACAGAAGCTTTGCTCAGAGTGCCTAGCAGGCAAACAAAAGCAAAATTCAGCATTCCATTTACAATAATGCACTATATAAAACCAGAAAAGCTGATTGACAAAGCAATCATCTTAAAAATGTCCCTTTAGACTATAAATATGACACTGTTATATTTTATACCAGAGCTCCGTCATATGACGACAACCATTAACTCAATCAGAATAATGACAGGAGGGCCATCAGAATGATGAAGCCATTCTAATGAAATACAGACAAAGATTAAAAAGAATTAAAAGTGACAAGTAAAATCCATTAAAGGACAGCCTTTAGCTACTGTAATCAAAGGATTATTACTTATGGTGTCAATTAACAGCTGTGTGTCTGTATTTTCATGCAACACAAAAGACTATGTCAAATGTAGAAAAAAATCATTATTAATAAGACGCCTTTATTTTTAACTTATTTGGCTTGTTCGTGTACATTGCAAGGCCTCCAGATGAATGGTGTACACAATTTTAGGAGCTGTAACACACACAATTAACCACAGTGTTTTATGCTATCATTGTCCTTAAAACTGAGTCTTTCTGGAGAAAGAAAGTAATTACAAGTTGAATCAATTGCAACTGTGTTAATCAATGCCTTTAACTTGTATCTAACATTAGAAACCCACACATGCAGAAGCATTCTACGTGTTTTTCACACATTACCACTATTTTACCTATACTTTGCTATACTTTGCCACAATATTTCACATAATGGGAGAATCCACCAATGTCAGACTTTGGGAATCCCAAAGGCAAACTAATTTCCAGTTCATTAACCTTGAAAATAATTGATGGTAGAAAATACAACATAAAAAGGAGAAAGAAAATGAAACTTCCTACACAGGACAGGCAAATTTGTGCCTTTGTTTGGAAAAGGAAAAAGTGTTTCCCATGGGCAACAGGCAGCACAGATTATTTTCCATGAACATAGAAAATTTAATTACAAAGTATTTTACAATTAATATTAGATAATGAATACTATTAATAATGCTACTAAATGAGAGTGGAAGGAGTCACTGTAAAATTGCTTCCTTCTTATTTAGGTGTTTATAGTATCTCACCATTATCTATATTGCTTCCACTGTCTTTAACACATTATCTCTGCTTTGCGCTGCTTCCAAGCAGCTCTAAGTGCTTTCAATATGTGAAAAATTATGTTATAACTTCATGCCTATATACCCATGTCCTTTTCTCAGACAAATTACCCCTACAGGTACAGTTTCAGTTTTTAGTCATTCATCCAGATTTGTTCAGCACCAAAACTGTAACTAGATGAATGGCTGAGCTGCTTAAACTTCTATTAATGATGCATTTTTGAAACGAGGAAAATAGGTGTACTGTTCTGTAGAGAGTAAGAGAGAAAATAAAGACACACCAACACGTTCAGTGCCTCCATTTCGAACTATCCAGATGAAAGAAGAATAATCCTGAATAAAACATCACCCAAAACCACATCTGCACTATCTAAATAAATGTCAGCTTACTTTGTTCTCCAAGTACTTATCGTTTTCTTACCCTTGCAATTCCAGGTTATATTAAGACAAATCTGAAAGATGCCTCTGCAATTCTGATTGGAACACTAATGACATGTTTCTGACATTTGGTTCCACTTTCCAGTTCTTGAAATTTTAGACATTGTTAACAATACATACATTTGTAAGATACTCAAAAGTGTGAAAAAGATGGATGGGCCATCAAAGGTATAATTATAGAATTAAATTACTGAAAGATTTTAGTATTCCATTAGTGGGAATATGTGTTGCCAGTTTCTGTGACAAAGCAAATATTCAAATTTCATTTGATAAGTATTTCATTGATTACAATAAAGCCAGTTCACTAACAAGTATTGCTGTTTTGCTGTTTAGTACTATTAGGACTGGAACTTTAGACCCAACAGGGTCATAAGCAAATGAGAAGTCTCCAGATGGTGCCTAGAGACCAACTCAAGTCCTTTCTGTTGAATGCAAAAACACATCAGGCACTTCCATATGTGGGTATTCTTAGGTAGACTCTATCTTAGAAAAAATAATTATGCCATAAACTGCTATACAAAGTCTTTTTCAGGATCTTTTCAGACAGCCAATACGTGTAGCATGAAAATACTAAAATCTGACAGGTTTATCTGTTCCAACGTGGGATGCATGAATAATGTTTTAAAGGCACTAATACCTCTTATCTTCAAGAAACTCATCTACTATATTCAAGAAACAAGCTTATAAATCAATAAATATATGCTTTTATCAAAATTTATAACCAAAACATAAAGTAATCAACTAAATCATGATGTCAGGTAATATAACTTGTAGATGTCTATGCCATTGGAAAACTTCCAATACTATTGTGTGGTGAATATCATAACCAAGAGGATTGTTAAGATTAGCAATCTAAAAGTTTGGGCAACAAGTCTCAGACAGTATTTAATCTGTGAGAAGCAGTAGATACAATAGAATACAGAAATAGAAAGCAACTTTTCCTACTGCTCCTTAATCTTTGCTCTGTAATGGGCAACAATGATGTCATGCCACTGCAAACCCAAGAAATGACAAAAATTGTAAAATCAAAGTCTAGTCCTTAAGGATATGAAGTGAGATATCTAGAAACCTTTACAAACAAAATTCTAGTGTTACAGCTCAGCAGCTCATTAGCTGTTAAATACAGACATCATGAAAATAAAGCCCAAGAATAAGTCAAATCTTGTCAAACTGAAAAACTTCTGTTTTTAATGCAGGAGGTAAAGAAAGATTTTTAGCAGCTCAAATTACTAAAGATTTCTGGGTTTAAATCTATCTTTCTGAAATTTCTAAAACGTAGAGAAAGATTATAACTATCACATACTATTACAAATCAAGAAGACACCTAACTTATACAAGACTAAAACTATCATAACTTTCTAAATTTGAGACAAAGGAAACAAAAATTAAGCCAGTTATTCATCAGAATTTGTAAGAAGTTAGCTAAATGGCTAGTTGGGTGATTTATAATGATCTCTGCAAAGTTGTCTAGATACTTTGTTTTGTAAACAAAGTACTGTTTATTTCTTTCCAGAATTGCCATGGCTGGCTTTTTTATTAACCACCTATGTAAAAGTTAAATGTAAAGTACATAAATAGCTATCCAAGGAATACTATCTCATAAGAACATCTGTTAAGAAATTAGTAAGGTTTTTTCAAGCATGATATTTTTTAAATAAGTGAAAAATATTCATTCTTCTAGAACAAGTATTATTTAAGAAAAAACAAACCCTAGGGTGGCCATTATACCATCCTTGCAAATTAAGTAATGCAAAAATTTGCATTTGGCAGTAAAATAGTAACTAGAAATATTTTCCTTTTGATTTACTGATTTGGATTTTCCCCTGGAAATGACAAAGACTGCAAGTTTCTCAAGGGCTGACAGACTGCATTCAGAAGTATGCGTAATCACATCAGTCGCAAGATTGATAGTTGCTACTGACTGTGAGAAACATCTGAAAGAGCAAATATTTTCATTTGGTGCAAATTGGCTTGCTAAAGGAAAGATAGCAATGTCATTTACACTATCCAAGGATTTTTTTGCCAAATAGGACTATCTAAGTAATACTCTATTTTCCTTGTGAGAAACTATGTTTCTGGGACCCAGTATAGGCAAGGTCCATTCCTGGCAGTGTTCAAGGCCAGCTTGGATGAAGCCTTGGGTGACATGGTTTAGTGTGAGGTGTCCCTGCTTATGGCAGGGGGGTTGGAACTGTATGATCTTAAGGTCCTTTCCAACCCTAACTATTCTATGATTCTATGATTCCATAAATATGCTGCAGTATGCGAGTAAGTCACAATATTAAATTTTAGGTAAATCAATAGTTCAATAGTTTAAATGCTTCACCTGCCCTGTATATTTGCAATTTAAAGAACTATTGAAAGGAACTGTTTATTGGGTTGAAACAGGTGATAGAATACTGCTTCTTTACATTGTATTTGAATGCAGGATGGGCGTTTGTCAGTTGAGAATTTTAGGAAAAGAATCTTTTTGGTACTAGAAATAATAGATCTATTTTTGATAATACACTTAATAAAATTAGTTCTATAAAATCAAAAAGAAGCTTTTTTAATCCTTACTATCTCCCAGAAAGAAAAAAAAATATATACCTATCATTTCTATGAATTATTATTTTTTCCTGTTTACCTAAGGAGTAAAGGGAATGAAAGAATGATATATCTTCAGGAAAGATTCGTGAGAGAGTTCTGTCTTGTATTCTCATTTTAATCACATCATCTGTATTTGATACTGTCAGTAAGGAATGTTATATTTCTTCCTGTTCTACTCTGTATTATCTCCCAAGTTCTCCATTCCTAGTGTTGTTCGAAGTGTTTCGCTTGTTCTATTGCTTGGATAGGAGTTATTTTCTGTGGCTTGCTGATTCCACCGTATAGTGCCATGACCTTTGGAAAGATTTTTTTTTCCCCTTTGAGTCTATTCTCACAACTGCTCTACTGAGTCTTTTCAGACTGCCTAGAGGAGGTTGTTCATCAGCATTTAAGTCTCTGGAGACAATCCCAGTCAGCACAGTCCTGGTAAGAAACATGTCCCTTGGCTGAGAGATACAGTGTTTCACAGACAAATATTACAGAGAATTTTTCCATACATTCCATAAAGCAAGTAGACAGGACAGTATCAAAGATGTGTCTTCCAGTAGCTTCTGGAGATACTTTTGTAGAATGAAAAACCTTTGTAGATTCTTCTTCTCATATCTAATATGCCAACTTTCTCTAGCAACTCACACTTACTTTCAAAATAATGGTAAGGATAAGCTATAAGTTGTCTACCACTGATAATATGATGTGTAAATGCACTGCAGTGTGGGATATAATGTAGAAATATATTATAGAAATATAAAATGTAATGTAGAAACCCTCTTGCCATGGGCAAGGATGCCTCATGCTAGACCATGTCGTCCAAGGCTCTGTCCAGTCTCGTCTTGAACACTGCCAGCAATGAAGCATTTACCACTTCTCTGGGCAACCTGTTCCAGTGCCTCACCACTCCCACAGTAAAGAACTTCTTTATGTAACCTGAACTTTCCCTATTGAAGTTTAAACCCATTACCCCTATTGTCCTATTGCTACAGTCCCTGATGAATAGTCCCTCTCTGGCATCCAATATTTATTCATGATTGTCCACTCCTTATAGATTCTAAAACTAAAAGACTCAAATTTTCCTTCTTTGGCAATTCCAACATGTTTCAAATACAAAGAAAAAAAATTATTCTACTCAGTGAGGCAATCTACAGGAGAACAATCTGCATGTAAACTGTCAAAGCAGATTCATCTCAAACAACAAAGAATCAGATTGTATCTGGTCTATATGTATAAGCATGCAAGAAACATTTTGTATTATAAAGGAAGACTTCTGTGAATGGGGATTTCTCTGTTACTCACTTTCTGTTACACACCATTCAGAAAGGAGCTGGGGACACCACTGAAGCTTGCAAGTAGAAGTCAGGCTATTATGTGATATCAGCATACTAGATGATGCTGGATGATGCAGAATCTGCAGACAGCAGCTGCTCACACAGATGAAGCTGTTGATGAATGACTGGATCACATGGATGTCAGAATGAGATCCTTCACTTGGAGTACCTTTTCTGCCTTCTGCCATACAACACTGTCATTTTTTTTGCACAGAAGAAGTGAAAGCAAACCTATACTGATCTTCCACAAATTCTAGAAGTGTCCAATTTTGCTTTAGAAGAGATCTTTTTCCTGATGTTTTTGGTCAATTCCAAGCGAAACAGATTAGGCTAAAGAATTTTAAAACATCCATCAGTGAAATAACATTAACACATGAAGTCTTTAGAGAGATGTGATGCCTTTGGTGTCCTTGACCTGTCTGTTTTCTATCTAGGATGGAAAATATCTGTAAAACAGAATTCAGCTGGCTGCACTGTTAGAACAATGATCAAGGCAATTTTCTTAGCAGTAGGGAGCTATGTAAACCTGAAAGGAATAGCAGTGGAGTTTTATTATTTATATTACAGACACTGGAGCTAGCTACATGTATGTTTGACCTCAAGATCATGCGCTGTTCAGGTGCAGCATTGCAAAAATTTGGCTATACTGATTCCAGATGCAGCTTCTGCCCAGAAGGAGTAAGTAAGTCTGATTTTCTGCAGCATGTAGCCTGCACTGAGGTGGTTCTATGTAGATTTAGTGAACTTTTTTACACAGGAAATGATAGGAAGTACATTTAAAGACACAACGAAGCAATCAGGTATGTCTTGCACTGAGGTCAAGCAAAACTTGCCAACTACGGCTCAGTGCTGACTTCTGAAAGCATAGACACACAAATGGGGCTGCATGAGATCCCCCAAGGGTACTGAGGGAACCAATGGTACTGAGTAGGTCTGATGGAAATACTCACCAAGCAATTTTCCATCATTTGTCATCAGTCCTGGCTAACTGGGGAGGTCCCAGTTAACTGGATGTTAGCAAATGTGATGCCCATCTACAAGGAGGGGTGGAAGAAGGATCCAGGGAACCATAGGCCTCAGTCAGACCTCAGTGCCCAAGAAGGCAATAGAGTAGATCAGCTTGAGTGGCATCCCGCAGCATGTACAGAACAATCAGGTGATCAGGCCCAGTCAGTGTGAGTTTATGAAAGGCAGGTCCTGCTTGACTAATCTGATCTCCTTCTATGGTGAGGTGACAAACTTAATCGATATGTTGTGGATGTTGTTACCTAGACTTTAGTAACCCTTTTGACATCATTTCTGACAGCAGTCTCCTGGAGAAACTGCTCATGGCTTGGTCAGGCACACTTTGCTGTGTAAAAAGCTGGCTGGATGTCCAAAGAGTGGTGGTGAATGGAATTAAATCCAGTTGGTGGGAGGTCACAAGTGGTGTTCCCCAGGGCTCAGTATTGGGGCCAATTTTTTAATATCTCTACCAATAATCTGGGTGACTGGATCAAGTGCAGCCTCAGCAAGTTTTCAGATGACACCAATCTGGGTGGGAGTGTTGATCCACTGGAGGGTAGGAAGGTTCTACAGGGGTATCTGGACAGGCTGCGTCAGTGGGCTGAGGTCAATTGTATGAGATTCAACAAGGCTCAGTCCAAAGTCCTGCACTTGGGTCACAACAATACCATGCAATGCTACAGGCTTGGGGAAGAGTGACTGTTAAGCTGCCTAGGGGAAAAGGGCCTGGAGGTGTTGGTCAACAGCTGTCTGGATATGAGTCAGCAGTGTTCCCAGGTGGTTAAGAAGACCACAGATGTTCCATTTTGGACCCTTTCACTACAATAAAGACACTGATGGACTGGAGTATGTCCAAACAAGGGCAATGAGGATAGTAAAGGCTCTAGAGCATGAGTCTTATAAAGAAATGGTGAGGGAACTGTGGTTGTCTAGCCTGGAGAAAAGGAGGCCCAGGAGAGACCTTATCACTGTCTACAACTACCTGAAATGAGGTTGTAGCAAGATGGGTGTCAGTCTCTTCTGCCAGGTAGCAAGTGACAGGGCATGAAGAAATGGCCTCAAGTTGTTTCAGGAGAGATTCAAACTCGATATTAGGAAAAATTTCTTCAGTGAAAGGACTGTCAATCTTTGGCACTGACTGCCCAGGGAATTGGTTGAGTTGCCATCTCTAAAGGTATTTAAAAAATATGTAGATGAGGTGCTTCAGGACATGGTTTAGTTGTGAACTTGGCAGCGCTAGGTTAATGGTCAGACTTGATGATATTAAAGGTCTTTTCCAAGATAAATGATTATATGTTTCTATGATTCTATGTTGGATTTGATTCCTGTGGAGCCATTTCAATTTCTCTGCACTATGCTCTCTGTGCTCCAGTGGTCAGGCTGCCTGCATAACTCAGCTCATACAATCAGTATTACCTGGCTTTCCCACTGAGCAGTGTATCTCATTCAGCTCCCTGTTAACCTGGACAAAAATTAAATGCCATGCAGTAAAGCTGTAGGAACAATGTTTGGCTGTTTGGGTTTTTTTTCAAAATGAAACTGAAGTATGCCCATAATTTTTGTTTTAAACTTCACATCAAACAGGAAAAAACTGCAAGTGAGGATGACCCCAATTCTTCTTATAGAAACTGAAGTATTATCTGCACTTCCTTAATTTTCTACTCTTTAATATTCCTATGGTGCTTATGACTTCCCCTAATGTACTAAGACACACTGCAAGGCAATGTTGAAATGCAGCCCTCGTATCCCAAACATAAGACAGAAACTATCCCACAGGCACAGACAAGAAGAACTATTTTATCTTGTCCTAAGAGTCAGGAACATTATAAGCTGAAAAGCCTTCATGCAATACATATTAAAATATATGTTAAATTTTATCACACAACTGCACAGAGAAATCTATTTCAGCTTGCTCCTTGCTGATCTGTAGCCCTAGTACTGCATCAGCCTGTTGAGGCTGAGATAACTGAGGTCATAGAGTCATAGAATAGTTAGGGTTGGAAAGGACCTTAAGATCATCTAGTTCCAACTCCCCTGCCATAAGCAGGGACACCCCACACTAAACCATGCTACCCAAGGCTTCATCCAACCTGGCCTCGAACACTGCCAGGGATGGAGCACTCACAACCTCCCTGGGCAACCCATTCTAGTGTCTCACCACCCTAACAGGAAAGAATTTCTTCCTTATATCCATCCTAAACCTCAGATAAACTGTGGTAATGCTGAAAGGGTCAGCATAGAACAGGCAGCAAGAATATCTTCATATTCAGGAAGATTCATGATTTTTCTGACCTAATATTACTCCACAGAGGTGTAGATACAAAAGCTAATATCTGTTTGGTCTTCCTTTAAACATTCACTTGAGTGCCAAGACTGATTTTTGATATGATTGGAACAAAGACTCCCTCGAATATTTTCTCATCATCAAATACAGTTACAGTAGACATGATACTTCTCAAGACATGTACCTTGCACTTTCACCTCACATTTAAATGTCTTCAATAAAATCATGCTGCCTAACACTTTCTGATAGTCCTTGAATTACTTTGGGTATGCTGATAAGAGAACATATTGGAAAGAGTAAGTAATTTTTAAGCTGGCAGAAAACATGTTCATATTATTCCAACTGCAATTTGCTGGCCTTTCACAGGTCATTTTTCTACTTAGCTTGACAGTGCTTAAAGAACTGTGTGTCTGAACTTTGTCATAACAATTTTTTGACTTTTAAAACAGTGAATATTTTCTGGCTGGAACAGTCAATATTATGTGCAAAAACTCCAACAGTGACTTTTCCATGTCTTCTTGCATTTTTTTTTAGTTATGCTCATAGAATTGTTGCAAGTCCCTGGAATGCACAAACCCTGAATATTCTTGCTGGGCATCTGATATTAAGTGTAATTTCATAGTAAGGAGATTAGTTTTCTCTGCTTTCACCAAGCTCAGTACCATAACCCCTAAGAGTGACAAGATATAACAGAAGGTTCAGCAATGGCCTGTCAAACACCAATCACATCAGCAATTTTGAACTGCACTTCCAGAGAGATTTAGGAGTTAAATGCATCAAGAGCGTATTTTTGACTAACACAATGTTGTCTTATTGTTTTGTTGACAGGAAAGGTTTTAGTTGTGATGTATTCTTGAAAGTTCATTTGCAGCAGCTTTCTCTGTCACTAATAGCTATCCAGTGTAAAACTGGTAGCTGGTACTTATTCTCTGAGGACAGAAAGGTGAAACACTCTTTTATAACAAAGCAAACTTCAAAGCAAACTGCATTATAAAATTCATATATTTGCAGATGCTTGTGGAAATTATTAGCTAAACCAGAGATGAGTGGGTAGGAAACCAGCCATTATAGTTGTACCAGAAGCAATTACATAGTTAGAGAGACAGCATGAGGGAAGAGTCAGGGTTCCACACAGACTGGGGACTCCCACGACCAGTGACACACTGGGCAATGAGCTGGGGTTTGGCCTAGGGCAGGATAATGGTCGCAGAACTGGGCCCAGCTTGGAGGGCCACTGCAAGACTGTGGGGAGCTGGAGGCTGGTGCTGCTGCAGTGTTACTAGAGCAGGTGGTGATGGCCCTGGGGGGTGAAATGGGGCCTGGGGCCATGGGCAGGGTGGGGGGAGACCCTGAGTGAGGCCAGAGACATCAGTGTCTTGGTGCCCTCAGGGCAATGGACAGAAAGGACCAATTGAATACCCAGTCTTGTTGGACATTTTCACAAAAGACTGGCACAAAAGGTCACAGTGTGAAATTCGGAAGCTTACCATTCATATGTAACAGGTACAAACATATATGCATACCATATGCAGTATACATACAAATGGCACAGTTATATCATTCTGAGTATTGGGAGGGCTGGAAATGGGATCAAAACTAAAAGCTGCTGTGGTAAAAAGCAGCTTAGGATCAATGGAGAAACATAAAGGCCTGAGTTTAGTAATAGTCACAAATTGTGGTTTAGTCACCAGTTTCGATATGACAACATAAAAAGAAAAAAATGGAACATGCAAAAATTTTCAGCTGACCTATACTGTATTATATAACTGTACATTGGTGAGCCCACCTGGACCTAAAGCCAGGGTCTGTCAGCCTTGAGGCATTTCACTGGAATATAGCCATTTCAGTTCCCACAAGGAAGAAAATGAAGTAGATAGTACTGCATTGCAAAGTGATAGCTGAGAGTCATTATGACTTCTCTCTATATTGCCAGGGAAGGTAAGAACTATTTGAACTAAAGGGCAATGCCAGAAGAGTACTACGTGGGTATAAACTTGTTGTGGAGGAAAAAAAAAAACAAAAACAAAAAAACAAACCAATAGATACTGATGCTAAGAAGCCTTATTTTAGGATAGAAAAAAATATGGAGCAATCAACTAATGGCAGTGGGAGAAAAAAAACAAAACATCTTAAGTTGGAGTTGTTTATAGACTAGGCTACACAACATCAACAGAGGCTCTGGGAGAACATGGTATTTCAGTGAGAAGACAGTGTTCCAGGTGAATCTAGTTCCAAACCATCCCACGACACAGGGCTACTGTGCACGATTACCTCTTTGGGAGTTGCCAGAGCAATGCTAAAATGAAAAGATATACAACTCTAGTGTTAGCAGAAAAACACTTTCAGAGATTACTTGAAAAATAAAAAATGAGTAACATTTTGAAGAAATTACGCCTTTTGCAAAGAGGGATCATTAGTATACTTAAATTACACTGGAACTTGGTGATACATTTGATGTCCCATCAAGAATTCATAAGACATAGACCAAAACAGAATAAAGAAATTATCTTGTCCACCTCTGGTTTTCAAAGAAAAGGCCAGCTATACTTAGAATAATTTTTCTAATGTTTCAGAGTTGCTATATTGAGTTACTGAGTCACACATTTTGACTTTGTGGTCTCTGGTTCTGTGTAGTGTCTTCTGCACATAATTTTATTACTGAACTTTAAATGAACAGCTGAGGTAATTTAAAACTTGCTCATTTATTGTACTAAGAAATGTAAATGATATTGGATTTTCTTTCAGAAGTTATTTTTTCTCAATAAAAGTAGACTCACTTTAGGATCCTGAGATCAACTGAAAAATAATTATGAATATTTCCATTTAAGGTAGACACCTATTTCCATCATTTTGATTTACACTCATCTTAGGAACTTTATAATTCTAGTGTATGGTGAAAGATTTTCATCAATATAAAGAGAAATGGCTTTTAATACTGGAGACCTTCAAAGGTGAAAGTACTTCTAAAAAGGCATTCATAAATACTCTAGTGCCTTTATCTTGATCTGTTATCTTTACGTGAACTGCGCACAAAAGAATGGATGGCATGATCTGACCAGGGTCAGGGTTTGATCTGACCAGGGTCAGGCAGTTGTACCTCTTTTCTTTCTCTATGCAACTTCTCCAAGACTAAATGATCTTTTATTTTGTTAAAAATAGACCCATCTTTTGGATTTTAGATGTCTGACAATTTCTACCTCTCCCTTGTGCTATTGTGGTGCTACTGATTCCTTTCATTGCTTCAATTTTAGGAACTATTCCAGTACATTCAACTTTTTTAAGACTTACAGGTTTGCTTACAGGGGTACAACATATTTCAGTTTCACATTTAACAAAGAATGCAATCCCCAGATTTTAATCTCTCTCTCCCTGCCCCCTCCCTTCCATGATTCTTCTCCCCACAGAACAGCTTCATTTCACTAATGCCCTATCATCTATCCTTTCCCCAGTAATTCATCCTCTTAACCCTCACTTCTTTGGTGCTAAATAAAATAAACTACTGAAAAATATAAAAATTGGCATTCTTAATACTTAAGTTTTAATGCATGAATTAATTATGGCTTTTGTTCACAGACGCTTCTGTGAGCTTAATTTTATTTCTTTTATTAGAACAGAAAAAAATTGCTCTCACCAGAAAACATGAGAGAAATTTAAACATAATAATAACAAGAATATGAGATCTGAACACTTCGGAATATTTTTGACCATGTCAAAATTATGTAGCAATTTACAAAAAACCACCCAATTGTACAGCCCCAAGTCAATCTCTTCCAGAAATTTTGATGGTTTGCTTGTTATTTTCAATTTAGAATGGAAGCATTTTCTTTTATATTACACTCACCTTTTAAACAGGTTCATTAGGTTATTTTAATCCAAGCAGTTTTGTAATACTGATAAAATATACAATTGCAGCTTCCTTCTAAGTTGATGACTTTTAGAAAATAATTCAGGATGAGGTTCCTTTTTTCTTTCTCTCTAATAATGCCTCATAAGTTGGGCAAACATTATTTATTGTTATAATTTATTAAAACCCACAGGAAATTCACACTTGATTAAGTAAATCTTTGTAACTGCAACAGCAGAATGAAAATATCTCTACATCGTTAATTACCTTTTAATTCTAAAAAATTGAATGCTAATAGCTTGCTACAACAAAAAAAGAATAAAAACATTCTCCCCAAGAATAACTGAGCCGTTACCACTTCACAGGGCAACACTGACAATGAAGTGGTTTGATGGAGTAAGCTGCTGAGTGAGCTGCGTTCATTCCTCCTGACCTGTCTCCAGGATATCTTCTCAACAACTTTGATGATGGCTTTCTTGTGTACCACCTTCAAGTGATGACCTGTGTGCTTACAGTGCCCCACAACCCCACTGCCTTATAGGACTCCTGACTTAAATAAACTTCACTCTTGGGCTTGCAGCAAACTGCAGAGCAGGTTGAGAAAGAACAGTACCTGACTTTTTGTGGCAATTTTAGGAGAGAGAAAAAGTAGCCAGAGATTTTCATGCAGGAGACGGATTTAACTTCTGCAGACTCTTTCACAGACATATGGCACTTCATCTTCTTATCAACCTTGAGTAACACAAGCTGCATTTATTAGAGGCTAAGACTCCTGTATGCATATCTTAAAAATGACCCTCATTTTCCTTCAAGACATTCAGTTGTTCCTTGTTTTCCCTATTAGTATGCCCCAGTGAACACCAGTATTCATCACTAGAAATGTCAGACATAACCGAGAATTTCTTCAAAGCCATTTTATTACATGCACAAAAAAAAAAAAAAAGAAATTGAGAGAGATTTTATGTATCTTCAGTTTTCTTCAATCTGCCCTTGATTTATGGTACAGTTGTCCCTGATTCCTTTATTTGAGTTTTAAATTAATACCTGCTATGTGAAGAGTTCACAATATTATGTACTTGTAGATATGTACAGATATTCCGTCATGCTATTTAAAAGACAGTTAATAAACAATGAAAAAAAAAGCTGTCTTTTCACACTGGAAGCCACAGTGCATAATCAAAACTGACTTCATGTATGCAGTGTGCATTTTGTTAATTAGCTTCCTTCTGGCACCTCTGAAGTAAAAATCAATTTTTCCGCCTTGTAATAAGTAACATTTAATATTTGCTGGTACTGTGATAAAATGCATTTTGAGGTATTTTTATGGAGTACCAAATTAAATGTTTCAATTAGAGCTTCGGTGAATTATTCAGCAAAGATGTGAATGAACCCCTGTAGGCAAACCTAAAAAAAATCTCCAGGCCTATATTTTCATGACTCTAGAAAGATGTGTCAGACTTCCAATTAAAATAATTTGTTTTTCTAAATGAACTGAGAGAGATCACATCTCTTTTGCTCAATTACTCCCATTTCTACTACTTTTCCTTCTATATTCTTCTGCCTTTGTGACTCTGGAGCAAAAAGTAATGTGAGACTTTGGAGAGTGTAAAGTTGGAGTTAGGATCTATAAGCTCCAACTTTGGAATATGAACCTGAAAAGTTCATTTTTGTTGTTTTTCCTGTTCTCCCAACAGGAAAATTCCTCCAGCATCTGTCAGCTGAATATCTTTCTAGACTTTCTGCTATTAGCAAGGATCCTCTGGGTTCTGCCATAAGATACATACCCCAAGACTACTATTTCTTGCCCTCTTTTAATTTGGTTTTTAGGCTTGTCATCAGCTTGAAGCATTTCTTATCTGCTCTTGTTTGGAGTCTTTAGCAGAGTAGGCAGGGAATATTCCAGACTAAAATGGATTGTTCCTGCAAAAGTCATAATCAATTTGATATTAACACAGCCACAAAAACTTGGTGGTGGTGGCGGCTTTGGTTGTTTTGGTTTGTTTTTTTATAGAAGGTGTGCAACATCATACTCAAAACAAACTTGGAACACTTTCGTTTGTCCCAGTCATGTCCTACATGACTTAGTCTCATAAGCCGTCAGAAACTTAAGGTAGAATCCTTTTTTTTAAAGCAACATTTCCTGTGGAAAAGTTATCCCCAAATGAGAAACTTCAGCAATACAAGAAGGAGAAAAAAATTGTCAGCATTTTTATCCAAAGTATTATACTTAGCTTTATCAGCACTTGGGCGAAATAGAGCCTCCAGATGTGATATTTCTGTGATGTGATGTGATGTGATATTCAGACGACTCAGTGACACAAGTTCAGATCTGCTAACCAGCTATGAGTATCAAGCTCATCATTCTGTTGGTAGGATGTGTATTTGAAAGGCTGCAAATCCGATCATTTATCAATCATTTTTAGGGGTATTCTTTTATAAGATCAGCTTTGGGTGGGGGTTTTGGGTGTTTTATTGTAATTATGGCTTACATTTATCATACCTTACACAATCACACAGACGTCTACACACAAAACTCACGGAATTCACAGGATCCTAGCATATATTTACACTTAAATATATGCTTGATTGAGTCAGTGAGTGGCTGCATGGTACTTAGCTATTGACTGGGTTTAAACCACAACCATGTCCTGAAGGGTTAGAGTGGAAGAACCAAAGTCAAAAGAACAGGCAAGAGGCAGAGGGAGTGAATTTACTGTTCATTTCCTCTCCACTTAAAAGGGCACTTTCTAAAGCTGCTATGGAAAAACCAAAGGTATACACAACTTGAATAATCATGAGGTCACTAAAAAACTCATCAGCTTTTAGAAGACATTCAAGTAGCATTGTAGAAAAAGAAATTTTTATGAATGAAATGGTCTTGAACTAAACTGGTAGCTTTCATAATGGTCTTTGAAAGATTCTGACCTAGACAGATTACAAAGCAAACCAGTCATGAGGACAAAACGTTGCAATAAACACAAAGCACATCCTAAATACAAGCAACACACCCAGAATAAACACCGACATAGTCGTTAAGCAAATAACACTCTACCATGTAACATTTTCTGACACTGACTAATGTTTTCTTTTTGCATGGATAGCTCATAGGCACTCTCTAAGAAATTACTCCCTTTAGAGAGACTCAAGCAGCAAATAAACTTCAATTGAGTGCACTTAGCTCCCAAGAACTGTACTAGAAATAAAAACAAACATTATTTAAATATCTAATCAGATAGATATCCACTATATGTGTACTTCACTGTTAAATTGACTACATCATACATATAATATATATCCTGTTTACCCTGTACACTAATGGCAATGTGCTGGTTTAGTACAGTCATTTAATCTGCACAGTAGAAAATATACAGAAGAAACAATTTTCCACTTTGATGAAATGTTGAGTTCAATTCCATTCTTTTGTGGTCCAGGCAATTACACTAATCTTGAGAATGTCTTAGTCATGCTCTCTCTCAAGTCTAGCATTTAATTAATAAAAGTAATTACATTTATATTATATCAGTATTACTTTATGTTAGTAGAAGAGCTGATAAGTTTTCCAAGAAAGTGCTATTTTCATCACATACTTTCTAAATAAAATGCTGCTAGAAATATGGCTAAAATCACAGTTAATTATAAATGTAACTAAAAGGGAGTCACAAGGTTAGAAACACCAATAAACTATGTGTCACTGCAAACATCACATTGCAAATGCTTTCAGGATTTAATTCTGAAGATTTATATATCACTTGACTTATCTCTTCCATTTCAATGTCTGTGTATACCTCCCAAGTAAACATCATTATAAAACTTCAATATTTCTCCTAAAAACAAGAGAGGATTTTGTTTTGCTAATAGCACAATTGGTTTCCCAGACAGGAAATTAGAAACAGCACCCTAGGACTATTTTTGAACTACAGTGAAATGAAATAAAACTTTTCATTGCTATTGACGGAACCTAATAAAATGTTTCGTAGTAAATTGCCTTCGTTCCATATGTACATAAAATTAATTATGCAAATAATGCAATATCTTATCTCTATGGATAATTACAACAATAATCATAGAATAGTTAGGGTTGGAAAGGACCTTAAGATCATCTAGTTCCAACCCCCCTGCCATAAGCAGGGACACCTCACACTGAACCATGTCACCCAAAGCTTCATCCAACCTGGCATACTTATGTTTTTCTCATTTTTTTTCCTTCACACAGATAAGTATTTTCCAGAAATGATGTCAAATAAAACTCTGTGATTTTACCTACATGAAAATGAAAAAGCTACTGAAATCCATACTTTGAACTTTTTCATGCAAAGAGTAACCCAGAGCAACTCTCAGGCTTCATGTAGTGGCCTGGTCTATCACAGAATGGCTGATGCCAGGAGGCTCTACTGAAGACAGTACAATTAATGCTCTTCTCTGGCCAGGGTCAGCTGTAGCAGGGTATTCAGGGCTGGGTTCAGTCAGGTTTTCAGTATGTCCCAAGGATGGAGAGTCAACAGCACTGCTGAGCATCCTGTGTCAGTACTCAGCTATCATCACAGTGAAAAAAGTGTTTCCTGATGTTTGAAAGGAACCTCCCGTGTTTCAGTTTGTGCCCATTGACTCTTGTCCTGTCACTGGGCACCACTGAAAAGAACCTGGCTCCATCTTCTTTGTACCCTCCCTTCAGGCATTTATATATGTGGATCAGATCCCTGCTGAGCCTTCTCCAGGCTTAGCTGCCCCAGCTCCCTCAGTTTGTCCTCACGGGAGAGATGTTCCAGTCTCTTCATCATCTTCACAATCCTCTCTCCAGTATGTCCATGTCTCTTTTGTACTAAGGAATGCAGAACTGGACACAGTACTCCTAGTGTGTCTTCATCAGTGCTAAGTGGAGAGGAAGGGTCACGTCCCTTTACCTGCTGGCAATACATTGTCTAATGCAGCCCAAGATGCCATCATCTGCTTTTGCTGCAAAGGAAGCTGCTGGTTCATGTACAACTTAGCGCTCATCAGGAAACCCAGGTCCCTTTTTCCAAAGCTTCTTTCCAGCTGGGTAGTTCCCAGACCATGTTGGCAACTTGCTCTTCCTAAGGTGCACGAATATGCACTTTCATTTGTTGAGCTTAATGAAGTTGATGACTTGGACATGTCCTGTTTGTTTTCTGTTCCCTAGTCTGGTCCTCCCCCTCCTCTCCAAGCCTTCCTTTCTCCGGACTTTTCCATTGCTCTCAGGGGCCTGGAACTTCTGACAGCCTTTTCCATGTCTTTTGCCACTAGGACCCAATTCCCATTCAGTGGAAGGCCCATATTTTTCTTAGCCTTCCTTTTGCTTACAATATACCTGAAGAAGCTTTTCTTGTTGCCTGTGACATCTCTTGCCAAGATTCAGCTCCAGGTGGGCTTTCCCTTTCCTAACCCGACTCCTGCATGCCTGGGCAGTACCTCTGTCCTCCTCTGTCTGATCTGATCCTACTACCACCTCTGTGAGATTCCTTTCTATGTTTCAGTTTAGTGAGAAGCTCCTTATTCAAACCTGAAGGCTCCCTGCAACTTTGCTGGGCTTCTTACTTGTTTGTTCTTGAGCTTGAATGGTCTATACTAGCTTTATAACTACCTGAAAGGAGGGTGGAACCAGGAGGTGGCTGGTCTCCACTCCCAAGGAACAAGTGATAACCCAAGAGGCAATAGCCTCAAGCTGCACCAGGGGAGGTTTAGACTGGATATTAGGAGCGGTTTCTTCCCCAAAGGGTGCTCAGGCATTGAAACAGGCTGCCCAGGGCAGTGGTGGAGTTGCCATCCCTGTAAGTGTTCACAAACTGTGTGGACGAGGCCCTCAGTGCCATGGGTTAGTGATGGCCTTGGCAGTGCTGGGGAACGGTTGGTCTTTTCCAACCTGGTTGGAAATATGAATACTTGCTCCTCAGTACCAGACCAACTCATCTCTTAACTTAAGCATATGAAAAGAAGCCTTGTGTAGATGGTGTTGCAAGCACACAATCCCATGAAGAACACAGTTCTCTATTGAACAGATCAGGTCATCCAGGACAGAAATTATCAGCCTGGGAAGACCATCTCATATCCCTTTCTTTAAATCCTCCAATTCAAGCTATAACACCTGGGTCAGAGCAATCCCAGGCACAGTTACAGGTTGGGCAGAGAAGAGATTCAAAGCAGCCCTGCAGAGAAGGACTTGGGGGTGGTGGTCGATGAGAAAACGAACATGAGTCGGCTTCAGTGTGCACTTGCAGCCCAGAAAGCAACCGTATCCCAAGCTGCATCCAAAGGAGCGTGACCAGCAGGTCGAAGGAGGTGATCCTGCCCCTCTACTCTGCTCTCGTGAGACCTCACCTGGAGCATTGTGTGCAGTTCTGGTGTCCTCAACATAAAAAGGACATGGAACTGTTGGAACAAGTCCAGAGGAGGCCACGAGGATGATCAGGGGACTGGAGCATCTTCTGTATGAAGACAGACTGAGAAAGTTTGGGCTGTTCAGCCTGGGGAAGAGAAGGCTGCGTGGAGACCTCATAGAAGCCTTCCAGTATCTGAAGGGGGCCTATAATGATGCTGGAGGGGTGGAGGGGGGTCTTCATTATGGACTGTAGTGACAGGACAAAGGGTAATGGGTTCAAACTTAAATAGGAGAGGTTTAGATTGGATATAAGGAAGAAATTCTTTCCTGTTAGGGTGGTGAGGTGCCGGAATGGGTTGCCCAGGGAGGTTGTGAGTGCTCCATCCCTGGCAGTGTTCAAGGCCAGGTTGGATGAAGCCTTGGGTGGTACGGTTTATTGTGAGGTGTCCCTGCTTATGGCAGGGGGGTTGGAACTGGATGATCTTAAGACCTTTTCCAACCCTAACTATTCTATGATTCTATGAGAAGGGGTAATGGGTTCAAACTTAAACAGGGGAAGTTTAGATTGGATATAAGGAATCAGTTCTTTACTGTAAGCATGGTGAGGCACTGGAATGGGTTGCCCAAGGAAGTTATGAATGCTTCATCCCTGGCAGTGTTCAAGGCCAGGTTGGACAGAGCCTCACGTGACATGGTCTAGTGTGAGGTGTCCCTTCTTATGGCAGGGGGGTTGGAACTAGATGATCTTAAGGTCCTTTCCAACCCAAATCAGTCTATGATTGTATGAGTCTATTAAACACAAATGGCTTCAATATGCTGCCATTCCAGACACTGTTCATGCATTTTCCTGTGTCTCATACACTCATTTTAAATGACAGCAAAGAAAAGAAGGAACAAAGAGAATATGTACTAATGAAATATATCCCTCACAATGATAGAAGTTTTGCCTTCTCCATTCCTCCACCTGTTGTCTTTGTTTATTGTCATCCCTTGCTGTATTATGTGTAATTTAGATTGCATGCTCCTTCAGGTAAGGAGCTGTCAGTTTTTATTTGTCTCTACAATGCCATACACACCTATGACACTATAGAAATAATTAATGCTAACAATTTATGACAGAGTACATTGTTACAAATCATCGCATATTGTGTGCACTTATGTAAGACAAGAACAGATTTTCTAATACAAGTGGAATAACACACTATTTCTTGAAAGTTGACTTCTTAATGTTCTCTGTATAAACATGGTTACCTGAAGAAGTGCTCATGCTTCCAAAAGCTTATCTGTTTTTTCCAACTTTATTATTAAAAATATTAACATTTCCTACAAAAATTAGCTTTTTTCTTTATGCCCTAAGACTATCACAGTTAAACCTATTCTGCTAAAACAAAGATACTACTGTTATTTTTGTGGCACATAACATGGATTTTCCACACAAAACTTTACATAACAGGACAGGAGGAATGCACTAATTGTTTGATGTATGCAAACAGAAACCAAAACCCAGTAGTCCTAAATCTCTATTCTGCTGTAGATTAATTCCCCACAGAGCAAAGCTTCTCATGTACTTCAGCAAAAGAATAATATCACCTTTTCCTCTGAGGAGTTCAAAGAAGTTACTGTTTATTTCCTGTATAGAGAGAAGATACTGAGCTACTCTTGTACCTAGGAAGCTTTTACGTCTACACCTTACAGATTTGGAAGAATCTGAAGTCACCACTCTGAAAATGACCGTATTATGAGATATCTCTCTATCTCCTTTTGCAGTCAATAATTTCATCTACCCACTAGTCTAGAAAAATGAGTAGTCTTTAGAATTTTACTTTGATAGCTACAAATATGTTAAAGAAATGTCTAGGCTAAGGAAGGCCTGGTTTGCCATTTCTTAAAGAGGAGTTTGTGGAGAGAGCTTTCCTCAGCATAACAAAAACTGAGATGTGACAATAACTTCCTTTCACAAACACCGTACAGACATATAAACAGGAAGACCTTCTGAATTAAAAAAGCTCCAAACTTAAGCTTCTTAGACAGAAACTGCATTTTCCAGAGAACCCGACCAAAAAATCAAAATACATCTTCAGTTTATTTTCTGTCAGTTGACATAGTTTATGCGCTTTCAGATAAGAAAAAGCAAAGGTGTTTTCAGAATCATTGCACAAAGCTTTGCTGTCATGTACATCTTAAAACTGTTGTGTATCCCTGAAGAGCTAAAAATATATAAATGGATCACATTGTTCTAATGCTGCAGAGGAAGCTCTGACAAATCCAAAGTATCAATTTTAAACATTTTTAGAAAATTCTTTTTTTTTCTTTTTTCTTTTTTTTGTGCATTTTTTGTGGACAGTCAACAGATTTGCTTTTATAAATGTTTCCATTATGTAAAATTCAGAGATTGCTACTGATGGCACATGATCTGGCTTCCTTGGTTGGATCTATTGGATCTGGCACAATAATGCTTTCACATATTTCAATACTCTTCGTAACCTCTTTGTAACACCAATAAAAATTAATAATATTGACCTTTATGAAGTACTTTGACTTCTGCAAAGGCAGGAAGATTTTTCTCTACAGGAGTCCCATGTACTGCTTGTACACCACTAAAGGGAGATTTATTTTAGCTCCTTCACATGAGCTGAAATTCACACCAAATTAATTTTATTAACTCATAACATTAATTTTATTTCTTGTTCAAATGAAATTTAATGTCTCTCCTTTCCACAGCATAGACTGTAACAATTTCAGCCACACTAGCTGTGCTCTACTGTGTTTTGGTTTGGGCATGAGCATATTTGCATTTTAGCTACTCAGCAACTTCTTGCAAACCTCTAAACAACAACACACCTAATATATTATTGGTCTTTGATTGGGAAATACCTATCAAAGAGCTGAAATGAATCAGTGTCATCTTCATCAGCACTTGTTTGTATTTTAATTTTTTGTGCAGCTTCAGTTGCTTAATTTATTTCTGTATTCTTTTTTTTTTTGTTTGTGAAGTTGACCACTATACATGTCATAGAATCACAGAACCATAGAATAGTTAGGGTTGGAAAGGACCTTAAGATCACCTAGTTCCAACCCCCCCCCAGCTTGAAATGTGGAGGAGAAACAGCAAGAGACCTTTGTGCAAGTTGCAGTCTTCAAGAAGAACCTTAGGAAAATCAGTTGTCTTGTTATGCAGAGCAAATCACTCTCTTCCTCTTTGTCAAGATAAGCTCCCAGAAAGGAGCAGAAAAGCTCTTTTTTGGATGTAGGTCTTGACACCCTTCCCTCTCTCTCCATCTCTCTGCTCCATTTTGCTCACACTCCTGCTCCCTCTCCTCTACTTCATGACTTTGCAGGAGCCACAATTTCTTGTATTGCAGTAATCTTTTAAATTTACCTTTTTTTAAGAGCCCAAGTCTGACATGTCCATGCTTTACAGTCTTAATTGTCACAATTTTATATGCTATTTTAAAAATGAAAATTTTATTAAAAGTATTTTTAAAAATGGTTTGGTCTTTCTTATTAAATGTAGCAACTAGTGGCATCTTTCAAACAGGAATTTTATTATTTACTGGGGACACAAACTCGTGTTTTATGGAAGTTTCACAAAAGAAACACAGCTCAGAAATGAGAGGCAATATGCAGGTGGCTTTAAGATCAGAGCACAAATTGCATGAATACTGAAGATACATAAACATGTAAGCACTGTAGAAATGTCTTCTTACCAACTGGGATTTGTTTATGACTCGCCCCTGAAAGAATGGAGAAGAAAAAAGAGGAAACAAAAAAATACGAAGTAGCATGTACAATCTAAATATCAGATTTGACCAACATATAAGGAAAACTATTTTCTGTACTAATACAAACACAGCCAAAATGTCTGGTTTATATTTCTCAGGTCTTCTCTGCAAAGAGTTATAAATTCTTCTAGATGAAGTGAATGGAAATTGGACTTCAAATTCTTTTTGTATACATTCCAGTAATACTACAATAAAGAAATAGAGTGCTGAGTAGTGAATGTTAGCCTAATAATAGTAGCTCTGCGGTTTATGTCCTTCACAGAATACTTAGAAATAATCCTTAGACCTAGTAGTCTGCATGTCAGAAACTGAAAAGTACTGCTTCAAAATAATCTGACTTTAGTATACAAACTGATGAGAAGGGGATGATATATTCCTTTTATGACAGAGGATTAATTAGAAAACTACTGTACACGATTCTCAGTTGCCTAAACTAGGATTCAATATTGAAGTAATGGCTTGATGCTGTTTTGCATGCTGTGCCGTACTTTAGAAAATGGCTAGTGGTAAAAAATAATGGCATGGAGAAGCTGGCTTTGCTTTCACATGCAAAATGAACCGAAGTGCTAGACAGCAAAAGTTCCTTATTTACAAACAAAGGAGGACATAATCTACTTCTTGTAACCATAGCTATTGCCTCCTTCTAAATAGAATAAATTTGCATGCTGTGGTAGTTAGATTTTATTTATTTATTTTTAAATCAGGTTTCAGGTCTTTAGCAGGAGCTAAGTTTAGCCTTTTTCAAAGTCTGCATACAAAATGGACTGCTTCATAGCTGCCTGTCTGAATGACATTTGTGTAGCTAGACAAAAATCACAGTTAATTATATATTTCTCATTAATACAAGGCCTAAACTTAACACCTTTGCACCCCGAACTTACTAGAGTCAAAGATTCACAAGGGAACTGAACTTCAAAATTCAATACTCTGATGCACTGTAATTAACGGCCTTAAATTAAACATGTTTCTGCCACTTTACCTCCTAAGCAGGACATCCATGGGCCTGGGAAACATTCTGCTTCATTGATGAGTATCAAAATTAGGAGGTGCATTTAGCCTTCAGATATTATGTGGCTCTAAAAAACTTTGCTTATTCCTATTCTATAGCTGTTTCTGAAATTTCAGCAATGCATTTGCACTCATCTTCATGCAAACCATGCTGCTCCTTAGGACAAGCAACACTGAGCCTTTGACCAACAGCAGGTTGTTTTATATGCTAAAATGCTTGGCTTGAATGACTTGTGCATTTTTTTCCAGGCAGATTTGTAGGGATGAGAGAGTGAAAGGGCTGGCCCCTTTCTGGGAACTGCTTGGACAAAAATGCCATATATATTCAGCTTTTCTACCTGCCAAAGATCTTCCTGTCAGAAAGGAGAGATGCTGATGTGGGTACTGTTAGGGACAGAAGTATCTTAGAGGCTTCACTTTAGTATCCTAAAAGATCACTGCCATGTACACAAAATATGTTATAATCTCTTTTTTTGTGTGTGAGTGTGTAGAGAGGCATAGCAATCATAGCACTTAGTTTCACATTTGTTTACTCAAACTGCATTAAAAGACAGCACTGGGCTGTGATATCCCAAGACTTGGCTTACTCCTTCACAGGAGGCAGAACACCCCAGAGTAGAAGGGACCTGCATTGCAGATGTCCAAACAACCCTGCTCTGCGCTGGGGCCCAGAACACTGCAGCACAGCAAACAAAACTGGGTAAGCCAGGAATTTGAGGTTTAGCCCAACTGTTTATTAAGCAGTTGAACATGAGGTGTCAAAAGATTAAAGCTGTGGTATGCCCATGTACTTTTGCACCTTGCTGAAACACAAGCTTCACCCCATTACTGTGGAATGCAGAGTAAAAAAAAAGAAGAAAAAAAAAAAAACAAACCCCAAAACCCAAACCTGCCTGACCTTATGGAAGTGAGCATAGCACCTCACCTGTGTTCACTTCACATTGCTCTTTCCAGAAGAAATATGGAAAGGCTCTTTCAGTACAGAACTCCCACCTGGGTTATTACCCCTCAGAGCTGATGGCATGTGTCACTCTAGCCTCAGGAATCTACTGAACCTTTCATAAGGCCATAAGAAAGATTTTTGTGGAAGAATAAAATGTTAAGGTCCAGGTTGCCTTACTACATATTGACTACTAATGGAGCATTCCATTAGTAGCATGTTACAATGTTTGGCCTCACCTCTGGCAACATCATATGCCTCAGAACAGTAATTAACACAGACCAGGTGTAACAAAAGCTTGCACAAAGTACCGATGTGGCTGCTTGATTGTAGTTCATGGAGCCACATATCACTACCTTTGCTGCATGCCACAGATGGGTGCACTGCCACATCTTTGACTACAGCAGGATTCTCCGGTCAAGAAAATCCATACAAAAGGCATTTGTTGACTTTGAATTTCTTCTTTTAACATCTATACCAAGATCCATCTTCAATATTTTGTACTACAAAAGCTCTCAGCTACCCAGATATAAATCTAAAGCACACAATCCCTCTCTTTCAACAGTATGATTCAGACCCTGAATTTCTTTAGAAGGTGGTGTTAGTTCCTTTCTGAAACACTATTAACTGAACCCATAATAAATAAACTAAATTATATAAACACTAACTTCAAAAATTTTCTTATTTATATATATATGGGTTTTTTTTCTCTGCATAATTATTTTTTTCTTTAAGGAAAGCATTTACTAAAACTGACTTGTGAAAAGCGACTTGTTAGGGTTTTAATACAGAGATCATTTCCTATCAAATCTTGCATAATGTCAGTAGGAATTAAACTGAATTAAAGACTTATGAAAACAATTCCCTAGTTTATACAAATATTTATCACTTTTTTTGTTTGCCTCTATTGAGGGAAATACGTGACCTTTAAAAAGAGTTAAAACAGCTCAGGAACAATTTGAGGATCTGAGCCTACAGCTCAGGTCCACAAAATACTTTGATACCTGTACCCCACTGATTAAAGTTGAACTTCTTTGTGAAAAATATCTTTGTATGTACTTGTGTCTTCCTATATAAAAATGTTTTGTCATTGTGGAGGTATTCCCCACAGGTTTAAAGTCTGATGATATACTGTGGAACTGAAAGAAGCAAGCAGTTCTTGCCCTGGTCACAGCTGGTACGGCTCTGTTAGTTTCGGTGGAACTTCAATGACTTAATATTTCTTGGACTTTTCCCTTTAAAAATATGGAAAATAAAAAAAAAAATATAAATAAATTTGGATTCTATGAAAAAGACAGCAATGAAATTAATAAATTCACACTAATACAGAGCTGTTGACTTCTAGGGAAAGAGCTGCACCTTTTCAATCTTCTGGTTAGCTCTCCAGCTCAAGATTAAATGACATACACTGACATTTAAGACGCGTGTAACAGTAGTGTTCTGAAACCAATGCCTTCTCAAGCAAACTGCAGAGTACCAAAAATTGGTTAAATAGTTAATGAATTAGGAAAAAAAGACTGGTGCCACTGGGAAATATTCTAAGCTTAGGCAAACTTCTCAGGAGCGCGTGCTGTGGTTTGTACGGGTGGAAGCTCTCCCACCGTGAGCCCGATGTTGGTGAGGCTGTTTCCTGAATAACACCTCCCATGCAGAAGGACCTTTAACAACTCCCCAGATCTGTGATTCCTTGCCTACTCACCTTATCCTTGCTGTCCTAACCTAGACCTGACCAAGCCCTGGTGGGAATGGCAGACTAAGGTTTGTGATCTGCCACTGTCATAAAAGCTTAGGGCCCAACCCTTCCTCTTAGTTTACCAAAGGAAATTACTTCTTACTTATTTGCTGTACCTGCAAAGAAGGGTGATAGGGAAGAGAATAATAAGTGGATATGCTCTTAAATCATATGGACATGGATTTATTTATGCAGCTGGCAAGTATCTAAATCCACCAGGACTCTAAATGAGTTTATGGTTCTCATCAAAGCTTTTGCACAGACCTGTGGATTAGTCATGCTCTAAATGAATAGCTCATTCAACGCTACAAGCCCTACCTGGCTACTTTCTAGTTAAAAAATGTTTGTATGGTAACAGGGATAGAGGGAGAGTCAGATGCTGATTTATTAAGTCCATGGCAAGGAAGCCCTTGGCATGAGCTCAAGATCAACAGGGCTGCATTAGCTAGGATTATCGATACCTGTATCTACACTGTATTAGCAAGCAGAGTCACATTCAAAAGGCTGGCTGTACTTTGAAACGGTGGGCTGATTTTACACCTACATAAATTCCCCACTTTTCTACCTTATTCCCCCTACGTCATTATAAATGGTAAATTAACATGCCGTGAACTAACTGATGTTTAGAGCTTCAAGCATGGTTTCTCTCAACAAGTGTTCCATATTCCAGGGCAGAAAAGTTTTCACTTGCATTTAAGCAAACTGAACATTTTGCTGCTTATTCAAAAATGTGTTTACTTTCTTGTCCACTCAGACTGGACTTGGAAGACAAGTCTTGCTCAAAACTTATATTACAATCCATTCTCTGGTACCATAACATCTAAATATTCTTTCCTCAGGTCATAAGAGTCTGGCCAGCCTCAGATGGGGAGAAAGCTTTGGGAGAAAAACATTAGACAATCTCCTAGCAAAAGAGAAACTTGAAAGGAAAGTTTGATGATAGTAAAATAGAGAAATACCTGGGAAAGGGGAAGGCCTGAGTACCTGTAAAGTCAAGACTCTGTTCTGAGGAGAGAGAGAAATATATTTGAAAAAAAAATATATATCTGGAACACAAGAAGAATCAAGGATGGGATACCCAAAGAGACAGACTGGAAAAGGGATTACAGTTGAAAGGAACACAGTCAGGAATTAATTTGCATGGAAAGTGGGACCAGAACAAGGTGTCTGGATAGTATGCAGAAAAAAATCAGATAAAAAAGCAGGTTGTATAGTGCACCATTTTGGGACTGAAACTCGGCATAGAATCAAAGATTGGTTTGGCTTTGAGGAGTGCGATGCACAGACCCATGGATTAGAAGATTACTTGGCTGTACCCACACCACTGATAAATAGAAGCCTACAGATGAGGGAAGGACACAGTGTGCTCCTTCACCTCCATCCCCATAGCTACTTCAGAACGCCTTTGACTGCTTCTGGGGATGTGGGGTGGTGAGGCACAAGGAAATTGAGTGTATGTGTGCACACGGGGTATCAGCCACACTGCAGCATTGCCCACTGGGGCCAGGCAGCTGGGCTGCTGCCTGAGGTATCTGCATACTTGGAGAATCAGGTCTCAGAGCAGGTCTCAAGAGACAGCAGAAGCAAATTCACCATGGCTCCAGGGTCTGGGGGTTTGTATGTTAGCTTTAGCTAACCAGCAGTTTCCTCCACACTTTTTCGAAGCATTGATTAAAATACTAATGAGGGTTGCATGAACTGTGAAAAACAGGCTGTGTGAAAAGCAAACGTGACTTGAGAAGAGCTCATCAAAGCAAAAAGCTGTACTTGCAACCAATCACTCAGACAGCAATACTGTCTCCACAGAGTGTGAGAATAGAAAATTCTATATGTAAAGTTAATTCTGGCTTCATGTCATATCACAAAAATGCCTGTTGTCAGTAGTCATAAGTAGTGATAAGGAAAGCTTAGATGGTTCTAGCATATTTAACGTCTAATTTTTGTATTTACCCGAACTGTGAAGTTTTACGCCAGTTATTAATCACTTCTTAGCCAGCAGCACCAGACTCTTTATTCCCTGAAGTCTGTTCTCAATTAACTGCACTCATGAGTATGGCAAATTTAGAATTATTATTCTTTAACAAATTCTTGCAACTCCCTGGCTGCGAAGCTGGTATAACAGCCAGGCAATATAAGCTACATTATCACCTCACCTTACCTCACATACTGGTCTAACACTTTAATATGCCTTTTTTTATCTATCAGCTAGTGACTGTGAAAACAAAGGACCAACAAATTATACGTATGTATATATAAATTAAAAAGTGATCACTTCCAAAAGCAGGATGAAATCTGGTGCTAGAGTCTCCTTGGTACTCTAGTCTACTGGATACATGAAATGAATCCAAAGAGACAGCAGATTCCAGCAGAAGCTGTGCCTAAGCAGGGCAGCTAGCAGTAATAAGTGATTAACTCTGCTTCTTTTTGAAGGCAATGCATTAGCTCTACATTTTGGAACTGGCTGTTTCCATTAGGCGTTGTTGTCATGGATTGTTCTTAATAGCCAGCCTGAAAAACAAACCATAGTTATCTGTTTCAAAGTGTGCCTTTGGGGCCAGATTCTCAGTTGGAAGTGCTCTACTGATTTTTGTAGGCTTGAACCACTTTGCTCTGGTGTTTACATACAATCTCGTTCTGATTTAAATGATTTGAGGGAAACAGTGGCAGTCATCATAGCAGCAGGGTTTTCTTTAGTGCTCCCAGTATTTTTCTGTCAGAGGTTAGATAGCTTTGCTGCTTGGCTGAGTTGCAAAACCTGGGTTTGTTTAAGTTCCTTATTTTTTTTTTTTTTTTGTGAAGAACAATGGCAGTGTCTTTTAA
>NDXB01013352.1:189285-205947 GCA_002631895.1 Agapornis roseicollis | reverse complement strand
CTTGGTTGTTTTGTTGGTATGTTTGGGTTTTTTTTAGTTCTTTTTTTTTTTTTTTTTTTTTTGTGAAGAACAATGGCAGTGTCTTTTAAGAGACCAATTTTACCCCTCAGATAGGGTCTCCAAGTGGCATCATCTCTGAATATATAGAGCCCAAAAAATATCACTGGAGTAAATGAAAAGATTCAACTCCTGTTAGCAGACTCTGGCTCAGGACCTGCTCCCACTGTGCACTGCGATGAAAGGTGTGCAGTTTGCTTTGCTGGGCTTTATCTCAAGGAAAGATATTTTCCCTGAAGGGTGTCACAAACACTAGCTCTCACTGTCAACAGCAAACGTGAACTTGCAGACTTGCCTAGAAGTGATCAGCTTTTAACAGGTTCAATCATACTGTAAAGTCTAAGTTGAATGATTTCACTCTAACCTCTTCTCACAAAGTTGTGAAGACTGAAGACAGTGGACAACACTGTATCAGAGAAGACTTCTATTTGAAAGGCTCCTGTTAAAAAATGAAACCCAAATATTGTAACCCAAAAGTGTGACAAAATAAAATGGTCTGAAAAATGGCAGCAGCCATGGTTACACACACACCCCATCACAACAGAGTGAACACTGCCACAAAAAGCTCAGCTATAGCCCCACACAATGCAAGCCTCTGAAGCAAACCGAAGGCAAATCACTGCAACTCCAAATCAACAAGGCACCCAGTGCCACATGAAAACTTGTGTTCTCCACAGGAGGAGATCGAGTGTTCTGCAGGTACACCCTCGATTCTAGAGACACATCTTGAGAAACAAAATGAGTAAATTTGTTTCTTAAGCAAAAATCTACGAATTACCAAAGAAAACGTGGAAAAGCAAGCAAATGGAGGAAAGACCCTCACTATTTCCCTTTTCATAACAAATGATTCCTCTAATGAGGAGTGCTAAATAATTCTATTTGGCTCCACTAATTCACATTCACATGCATTGTGCATGTGATAACCATAGTGAGCCAGTGTCCTCAGTCTTTAGTGGACTGTGTACAAGCTTTGACTCATATCTGACACTAGTGTCTCTTTAATAGCTTTAGAATCATAGAATCACAGAATAGTTAGGGTTGGAAAGGACCTTAAGATCATACAGTTCCAACCCCCTTGCCATAAGCAGGGACATCTCACACTAAACCGTGCCACCCAAGGCTTCATCCAACCTGGCCTTGAACACTGACAGGGATGGAGCACTCACAACCTCCCTGGCCAACCCATTCCAGTGCCTCACCACCCTCACAGGAAAGAATTTCTTCCTTATATCCAATCTAAACCTCTCCTGTTTAAGTTTGAACCCGTTACCCCTTGTCCTGTCACTACAGTCCCTAATGAAGACCTCTCCCCCCAGCATCCCTATAGGCCCTCTTCAGATACTGGATAAATCAGGGCATTTACAGAATATCTGTTTTATATGGCATCTTTCAGAAACACATGCTGCAAGAACCCGCAGATCTTGCTTCTGAGCAATAACATACAGTCCCTAGACTTCCAGTCAGCACACACAGGCATACTGTTACTTGCCAAAGCACAAGGCCTGCCAGAGTCCCAGGTCCTCCACAGATTGCCTGGGTGTTGGGAAATCCCAGATGGGCATGCTGCCAACCCAAGGGCAGGCAGTCAAGTCCTTTCTCTGACTGTACTTTGTCCCTGAGGGCCACGACACAGCTGCACTCTGGCAGCCAGGACACTAGCCAGTTACCAGATACATCCTCCTCTCAGCTAATAGCTCCCAGCTACTTGGATGCAGCTGTATGGCTTTGGGACCATGCCTGGCTCAGGGATGTCTCTGAAGAAAGATGACTGTATATCTGCTTTCACTGTATAGAGAAGCTTTAGCTTTTCTGTTTCAGTTCACATTGGTTAAAATACAGATAAAAGAAGTTTCCTGCTTTCCCTGGGTGTTCTGAGGCAAACCACATAAAATCTTGGATGTACTCTGCTTATGAAGCATAGACTGCTGATAGCACAGCTGAGTCAAGGAGAATATTTTAGTGGTGTCCTGAGGTAAGTGTTCAAAATTCTGTGAAGTATGGAGCTGTGCAGTTTTGCTCATGTGAAAAGGCAGGGGGGATTGTTCTCCAGGGATGAGTCACCAGGACCAGCAGGAATCTTTTATTTAATTCAGAAGAACTCAAGCACCTCAAGAGTCTTAACAGGGTAAGAAAATAATTGGTAAGATCCCCAAGTTTTGCTGTCTTAGTCTGACCATAGCATAATGCAGTCTGGGTGCAGAACACTACAAATCGCAAGTTTGCTTCTTGCTGTAATTCTTTTGAGTATAACATAGCATCAGAGGTCCCAATTACACTCTGAGAGAGTAGCTTACTGAATAGAGTCAGAAAGGAAACCAGAGAACAAGGCTGAGGGTATTTAGTTTTTACAACTCAAGAAAAATGACATCTATTGCATGTGGTTCCTGATGAGAAAGAGTGTTTGTCTAAGGCTTAGTCTCACCATGACTTTGTTTACTTTTTAAAACATAATCCAGTCCTAGAGAGCATCCTGCAAGAAGGAAAACTAGCATCCGCATCAACTAACAAGGATTGTATACTGTGCTTGCTGCAGGTCAGACAACTGATTGGATTTAAGTAATTAGTTGACTCACTTGGCCAAATTCAAAAGTGATGCAAACATGGGCTGAGAGAAGTCAGTGTTTTTAGATTTTATAATCTACAAGCCTACAAAAGGAATACAATAAAAGGAATATGGCAAGGAAACAAATGAAAGAAACTCTACCAGGAAACTTTAAGATAGCATATACAAAAATAACCCTCCTTTCTGACCATTTACTCAAACTTAAACTTACCTCATGGGGGGTGCACTAATTGTAACTACTTCAGAGTCCGTTATTTGCAGTGTTAATCTCTAAATTTGGGTCCATTTTGGATGGGATTCTTGTCCCATTTCAGACATCTAAATTTTTTGCTAAAGTCTAAACTAGTTGCCTAAACACTGTTCTCAATCAGTGCATGGGAATGGACACCTCTAGCAGATGATTGCTTTTTGCAACACCTATTTTAGAACAGGATGAATCACCTTCTGGAGGCATAGAATCAGAAATATTGAATTGTGTGTTTTGATAATTTCAAATTGTCACACTTTGCCAAAAATATGTTGTCTCAGAAAGTTAAAAGCATTTTAATAGCACTGGACAAATACAGAATATTAAAATAATATTAATTATAATAGAGATGAACAATACAGTCTGACAATGTGAAAACAGCTCCACATAAGTGATGTAGCAAATAGAATAAAACTATATTAAGTGAAAGAATCATGTCATAGTGAAATTAGGGTTTCTCTACTACAGATTCTGAAGGACAGAGATCATCAGTTTTGATACTTGTTTGAAAAATTTATCAGAAGCAAAAAAATTCAAACAAAATTGTATTTCTAAAATTCCCTTGTTTCTCTTTTAAAGGTTTTTGGCTATACCTCATAGTAAGCCTCCTCATTACATGGATTGCAGCTGTTGTACTATCTTCCCACCCAGTCTTCGATGAATGGTACTGTCTCAGTAAAACTCCATTTGGTACATGTTTCAGCTCTAACTACTTCCACAAGCTGTTGAAATACTTTTGCATCTGCCATCCCTGTAAGCACAAAATCACACTCTGCATATGAAAGATCATTATTTTGAGAAGTGAATAGTACAAGACCTCAAATGGTCCGAAAGTGTTTCCAACTTTAGAAAATGCTAAGTGCAGATCAACAAGTTCCTCCTTTACATCTGTCCTGTAACAGCAATGAGAGGGCTCTCTGCAAGATTTTGACTTTGTTAATGATGCTGCAATGCCGAGAAGAAATGCATTCTTTGCTTCTTTGGACTTTGTATAAACATATGTTACCTGACCTTTTGACCAGTCCATCGAGTTTTTCTTCTGAATTTAATGCTTACTATTAATGACATTTTGTTTGTGTAACAAACATTATTAAACAAATAACAAGAAAATTCAGACCTCTGAGGCTGACTCTGCTCCAAATTAGATGTAAACCTGTATGTGATTGAATTTTACGCTTTCTACATACTATTAAAGGTCTAAATATGGAATTTCCAGGCAAAGACTCCTTATATGACTGTTGCTTAACTGAACTTTAGACCTGATTAACCAAAGAATCTGACTTAATATTTTTACTTTCTGTCTTAATTCTCCTATTTTATTCCCTTTACCCCGTGTCTTTCTTATAGTACAGCTGTTTCTACCTATGACAGACAAGTGATGACAAGTCATAATTCAAATATAACTCAAATTCTTAAAAGTGAGGCTGAAATATAAAAGTATTCTAGAAAATATATGTACACACACATACGTATATATCAAGTAATATGGATAATTTATATGCATATAAAATAAATTGGTTTTATGCATTATCCTAACACTGAAGGACTACAGCTGCTAGTGCTCAATTCTGCAAGATAAATGAGAAGAAAATGCTAATTTTTTCAGCAATGTTGACAAGATTGTTAACAGTGAATGAGGGATTGGTGGTCCAGAAAATAGTACAGCTGTACCCTTGGACCTCTGGGATGTTATCTTGGCTGTTGGACATTGTTTAACTAGCATTATGTATGTAACTGTGAAAAACAATATAAATTCATTCTCTAAGCTACAGCTAATGCCTCCTGATTTATTCTCTCATGGAGATCATATATGGCCTCTGACTTTAGAGGAGTGTTTGTATAATGTCCCTATGAAAATTAATAATGGAGAAAAATGATAAGATGAAGGTGAGAGTGCTGAGTTTGAGCTGATGTCAGACCAACAAGCCAGGAGACAGGGCTACAAGTATGACTCATCGTCCTTGCAAGCACGTTGCTGAACCCCACATGCTTCCCGACTGCACAATTCCCTGTGCACAGGCCTGAAGGTGTCCAGCATGGAGGGGAGTACATGGCAAGACAAATCCTAGAACAGCCAACCCAGAACAGAAAACTGTTTCCAAGCAGGTCTGATGAAAACCAGCTATTTTCTGTTGGAAGCAGACACTTGGTGTGAGAAAGTTCAAAAAGAAAGTACTCGACAAAAACAGAGGTGGGATGGTCTGAAATGCCTCCCTGAACATAGAATCACAGAATAGTTAGGGGTGGAAAGTACCTTAAGATCATCTATTTCCAACCCCCCCTGCCATGGGTAGGGATACCTCCCACTAAACCATGCTCTGTCCATTCATGTGTGTAAACCTGAGATATTGCTTTTGATGAGGGTATCTTTCAGGCTACCAAGACATAAAGCTGTGTGCAATGATGGGGACAAGCAAAGTTTAAGAATTGTGCTAGAAAAAATATATAACACTTTACAGCTTCCAGCTGCATGTCCTGTTTTATCCATTTTAACCATTGACCATTACATGCTAAATGGCTAAAATAACAATGGAGGTAGAGCCATCTAACTTAGCTACCCAAATGCCATGCCCTCATCCCGTGTATAAGTAATATATATTAAGTGCTCATCTGAGTCGGGATGAACTCTGCATTCCCAAGTGTCACAATAATTCTGTCTTTGGCTTTACATCTTTTACGTTAAATGTATTATTGTGAAATTAAACTCAACTGTAGATCTTAGGAATGTCTTAGATGACCCTGAGCTTGTCCTTTTCTTTCAGCCACGTCAGATGTTCTTATAGGAGACATTACCTTTTCCCACCAAGCTTTTCTTCTCTTATTATTCTTAGACCGTTATAGCTACAAGAGCACTACCACTAGTTTCAATTATGTCAGACAGCATGAAACAGCTTTCATGGGACTGAGAAAAGACTTTAGTCAGAATAGCCTATAGTCCAGCCATTATGATGGTCTTCTGGGACATGGAGGGGGTGGGTTGAATCTCATTAAGTAGAGGAGACCATTGAATCTGCCTTTCCTGCAGCCTGGGTGAGTACTTTAATCATAAGTTATTGGATAAAAGGTTAGGGAATGACCACCATTCGCTTCTCCAGATGTGTTTTGTGAAAAAGTAATAATAGCACCTTATACAGTAGAGCTTCAGTGTTGTGAGTCCCACTGGGGCTCTAGCTGTAAGTACTGGACAGTTTAAGACCACCTCTGTTCATTACAGTTCCTACTGGCTAGCTTAAGTAACTCAGCACAGTTTAAAAATCTCCTTATTAGACAGTTATGCCTCTTGAAGCACTGTACAGAAACTAGGCACCAAACTCAGGCCAGTGATCTAAAAATTTAGTCCCTGAATGACTAATAGAAAGCCTGAGACTCAAGTCTCCAGAAATCTTGAATTATGCATAATTGTCTAATAAGCTGGCAACTTCAGTATCCTACTTCAGCAGTGTAACCGATGTTCTGAAATAAAATATGTACCACATCCTCTTTGGGATCTAATGCTATTTTACATTCTACACATTTTCCTGAGTGCTGCTAGCGGATGTGATTCAGACAATTGAAAACAAAGAGAGATTTCTCCATCACTATTACAATGAAAGATGACATTTTTTGTTCTCAACACTTTTTAAATATCACTTCTGAGGTAAGCCAAAGTCATCTTCTTTACCCAGATTTTCACTTCAGAGATTCTGGGAGAGTAGCTGAAAATACAGTTTAATTCACCTGATCTTCATAACCTAAAAAAGTTCAAAAGGGTTCATTAATACACATTCTATCCTTATGTATTGCATAAATTGTGACTGGCTAAATAAGCAGACAACAAAAGTGCAAAAGTACTAACACCAGCAATAGACATGCTTTTTTTTCTATCCAGACATACTTTTCACAACACTCATAATCACAGAAATAGACAGAGGTTGCATTCAAAGCCAGTCACTGACAAGATTCTGTGTGCTCCAGTAAAAAGACCAAATCCTTAGAATATTTCAAATATAGAGAAATACTTTAAAACGTTCTGTTCCCAGTTTTGCTCAGAATTGCAAAGAAAACTCTGCAGATGCCAGGGTGTAACCATGGAATTCAGCCTTCTGTTTCTTAAAAGGTATCAAAGACACATTTCCAATGCTGCTCTTGCTGGATGTCTGAAATGCAATGGAATATATTGAGACATACGTTCCTTAAAAACCTCATGTTTTCATGCAGCACTAAAACATATCTGACATGCACTGAAATGTCAGTAGCATTATATGAGATGACTTGGTATCACAAGCCATGGTGCCATAATAGTAAACAGCCTTAGAAATGGGAACTGGAGCAGCATACATATATGAAACCACAGAATGTCCCTTAGCTGCTTGCAGCTAGTTATTTTCTCTGCTGTCATAAAGACGTGCAGTCCAGATATTACCTCAATTTTTGAATTTACTGACTCTTTTATGTCTCCTACAGTTTTCTATATCAAGTTCCTTTACAATTTTAAGTTGCATGCAGCTATAATTCTTCTGCTGTGAGAAAAGACTTGCATGCCCAGCACCACTCTGTCACAGACCTTTCTGATGATTTTGGACAAGTCACTTAGGAGGTCTCCATTTTCTTCTTATATATAAGTGAAGCTACTGTAAGGCTTCTGAGGTGTTCAGATAGTACAGTGAAAGGGCCTTCTAAATATCATAAATAGATTTTTATTTCCAGATACAATAAGGATTTCATTTAGTTACCAATTTCTTTGATGGATTATATGGCCCAAAGCCATCTATACTGAAAACTAAGAAAGCAAGTGTTTTATAACAACCCCATTGGAAACATTGCACTGCCACTTTACATCTGTTTCAGAACCTATTGGCCAATTATTCATTGCCACGCTGAAACAGCTCAACCAGCAATGGTAAATTAGTGTACCTCTCTTTTCTTAACATGATAGCCATATTGAGAGAGTGCCTTTAGATAATTTATTCTATGTGTGTGCACTCTTTTGATGAAAACCATTTGAATATAATCAGCTAGGTGTGACTTCCAATAATGTTACTTTTCAACATTGAAAAAATTTCTTTGTTTTCCTATCAGAACTGCAAGAGTGCCATGATTTTCATGTTTTCTCTGTTAGAATGCTATGTCATTCACATCTGCGCTTAGCAGACTTCAGATGTCATAATCTACAGGAAAGACAAAGCAAAATATTTGTTATACACAGAATTCTGTGAAAACTGGAACCACCATTCTCAAGAAATTCCCAGACTTCAAAACAAAGTTTCTTTAGACAAGAAAAATAGCTTAAGACCAATCTTATGCTTTGACTTTCTCTAATCATCCCTGAGGACCTCTTTGTAAAAATTTTGGAGCCCTGGGTGCTCAAGAATGAGACTCTGGGCAGCACCAGGGTGGTAGAGGCTGGGATAGGTGCTCAGTTTAGAAAAAGCTGGGCTTCTCCCAGGTGCCACAAACCATGTCCCTTCCAACCTAGTGATTCTGTGATTCTGTGCTCAGGATCCTCAGAGGACAAAACAGTCAGAAAGTTTCTGATCAGTTCCAGTCTTCAACAACACCGATTTTTGTTTTCATTAATGACTAGCATGCCACGCATCCTAGACTGAGTAGATGTTTTGATGAGACTTACAGGTCCTCTAAAAAATCACAAACCAGCTGACGACTTGCTCCTGGCACACCACAATCCTGACATCTGCTCTGGCATCACAGTTAATTGAATCACAGTATAAGCTGAAGGCCTATCTGACCAATGCTCCCAACCAAGCAGTTCCCCAGCTTAAGAAGCCTGTGTTTAAAACACTTTGACTGTTCTTTGGCTTTTCTAGCTGTCTTCAGACAACAAAGGAAAGATCTCACATCAGTAGTGGTGAAATTGAGTGAAGATACTAAAAAAGGAAAAACTAAATGCAAAGCTAAAGACGTAGCAAACACCTTAATAAGCAAAAAAACAGTTAGAAACAAGTATTAAAGTTAGGCACTATATGAGAAAAAGAAGCAATGCTGAATCAACACAAAAATTAATCTATATAATTTGTCCAAAAGAGCCATCAATATGATTGTTTCAAGGGGAAAAAAAAAGTGTCTAAAGAAAGACTAAAAAAGACAGAACATTTCTCTGAATGAACAGTTGTTTGCACACTGATAGCAGCTGCATCTATTGTTAGCCACCACTGGTTTTAAGTTTAATATTTTTTAGTCTCCTTGAATGCCCTCTGATTCCCTTTATTACTGTAAAAGCTATATAACTAGCATTCCAAGCTGGTGGTGGAGGAGGGAAAAAGTTAACTAAAACATTGATTTTTCAGTTTCCTTTTCCTCTAGGAAAAGCTAATGAGATTAATTAATCACAGGAATAATTAGTAGAAATTATTCCTATGTCAAACCAAGTGATATTTCATTGTTTATCTGGGGGCTTGATGATGACTTCTGGTGATAATTACTGAACTTTCAAACTATTGTAAATATGCACCAGATTTCTCTGTTTATCCAAACCCAGAAAATATGTGAATATATAAACATATTTTAAATAGTTCTCACTGTTGAGTTGTGCTGAATAGAAAAAGCAGTTTTCATTGGGGTAATACTCTTTTTGTTTCCAATACTCAAAACCTTCTTTTGAAAATTGAAGTAAGAATTAAAACTGTGAGTTTACAAATGGGCCTTAAAGATGTACATCATGAATACTGAAAATAAACAAACAAAAGAACAGCAATAGCTGATGGAAAGACAAAATAGGAAGTACCTCCCTTCTTAACTTCCTCTGATTTAGTCACACACACCTGCAGGGCCAAATCAGTGACAGGTAAATGAGACAGGTAAGTGACAGTTTCATGAGAATCTGCGGCAGAGGTGTTGCAGAAATCCTTGAGACCAGACTGATGAAGCCAACTCTAAAATTCCTGTGGCAAATTCAGTGCAGGTTGAATGTGACTTCCTAACTGCTTTCAGGGAGGTACTGCACTGTGTCATATAGATGTATCAGGTTGCAGATGACTACACATTTTAGGCAATTGTAAGGTTAAATGGTGAGAACTTTTATTATCTAAATGTTGGATTCATGCTCCTAGAGGGACATTTATGTAGGCGAAAGAGAGCCCATTAAAAATTATATTGAAGAAATATGTGTGGAACTGGATAGCAATCACTAAAACTGTGTAGTAACACCAGTTCACACATATTTCTTCTTTTTTTTTTTTTTAACTACATTTTTGTGACCTTTTACAGATTTTAAGGCCAGAAAGGTGTCATGTTCATCATCCAGTGTGATCTGCCGCTTAACCTGTGCTACAGAAACCGGCCAAAGAAATTTCTAAAGTGGTATCTGATCCTATCCTTTTCCTATGGGTACACTTTCCTGTTGCAGGAAATACTTAATAACATCAATAGAGACACTATCATGCTTATCACCAGAATATGGTCAGTTCCAATTCAGCTTTGATCCATGTCTTGCATTATGCTCAGTTTGATGCTTCTACTTGGTATGCTATTTCAATCTGTGCCTATCCTTTTCCTATGGGTACACTTTCCTGTTGTAGGAAATACTTAATAACATCAATAGAGACACTATCATGCTTATCACCAGAATATGGTCAGTTCCAATTCAGCTTTGATCCATGTCTTGCATTATGCTCAGTTTGATGCTTCTACTTGGTATGCTATTTCAATCTGTGCCTATCCTTTTCCTATGGGTACACTTTCCTGTTGTAGGAAATACTTAATAACATCAATAGAGACACTATCATGCTTATCACCAGAATATGGTCAGTTCCAATTCAGCTTTGATCCGTGTCTTGCATTATGCTCAGTTTGATGCTTCTACTTGGTATGCTATTTCAATCTGTGCTTTCTCAGTAGTTGCTCTCCTTTTTTTTTCATTTGTATCTCTTCAGCTTTTTCTAGGGTCTTAATTAGTAACTCCACAGCCTTCACTTAGACTGGAAGGCTATTCTGATGGCAAATCGGGTTATTACAGTAAGAAAAAAATGCTTTTCAAAATCTTCCAAAGAATGTCAATGGCCCATCATATCAGTTATAGAACCCTTCAAGTCACAAAATGTGCTATGACATTGTCCAGAAGTAATAGATTTCTATTCTTGCTATAAGTTAAATCATAGAATCATAGAACAGTTTGGGTTTGAAGGGACCTGAAAGATCATCTAGTTCCAATACCCTACCAGGGCAGGGACACCTTCTACTAGACCATGTTGCTCAAAGCCCTGTCCAATGTGGCCCTGAACACTTTCACTACCTGTATTTGTGCTTGCGATTTCCCCAGTCCAAGTACAGGACCTTGCACTTGGCCTTGTTGAACTTCATGAGGTGGGTCCACCTCTCAAGACTGCCAATGTTCCTCTGGATGGCATTCCTTCCTTCCACCCTATCAACCGAACCACACAGCTTGGTGTCATTGGCAAATTTGATGAGGGTGCACTCAATCCCACTGTCCATGTCACCAACAAAGATGTTGAACAGCATCAGTTCCAATACGATCCTCTGAAGAACACTGCTTGTCACTGTTCTCCTCTTTAACATTGAGCCATTGACCACAACTCTTTGAGTGTGACCATCCAGCTAATGCCTTATTCACTAAGTGGCGCATACATCAAATCCAATTCTCCCAAATTTAGAGACAAGGATGTTGCACAGGACAAATGCTTTGCACAAGTCCAGGTAAATGACATCAGTTAAACTTATTGCACGTTCTAGGATCAATCCTTTACAGACTTTTGATCCAAATTCAGGGATTCAAGTAAAGTTCTAATCTGCTGCTCCTGTGAAATCTGCACCAAATGGATGTATTTGCTGCCTACACAGAATATGGCAAGCGATATGATACAGCACACAAGTAGTCAATAAACTGAGGCAAAACTTTTGAATTTTTGAATAAAATATTTGGATTCTCTTAGTTCGAATTTAAGAATTTATGACAGCACAAGGACATTTTGATGTGCCTAGCTTCACAGCCACAGCTAGATGCTTATCATTTGAGTGCAGGCATGCCGGTCCAGGGATCCTGAAATAGCTTTGTGTATGTTTCTATTTATGCATTATTCAGCACCCAAAAGCCATTTTAGCAGAAATTTAATGCTAATTTGGAAATCCATTAAACTGAGGACACCTAGCACTAGGACCAGGGACTTTCACCTGACTTGGTCTGAAGAGACACAAGTCTTAGGGTAAAATCAATAACTTTTACATACTTGTCCTCTTAATTTTTGAATTAATTCATCTTCTCTGCATCCATGGACTGCAGCCCTCCAGGTGACCTTGCTCATCAGGAGGAAGCATCAACTGGTAGCAATCTTCTTAATGGAGCCAGAGATGTGATATCATTGTACCTCACTTTAGGCAAGCTCCTTGCTTTGAGTCTTCAGCTAGGAGCATAAGAGCTGACAGCTATGGCTTTAGTAAAATCCTTAGAACAAGTACAAAGAAGCTCACTCACACAGACATCTGACAGCATCCCTGCTCTAAACAATAACATGAATTCCTATAAGCTGTAATTACAAAATACAATGCAAAAAGGTCAGGTCCTAGCCCTTGCATTTCATTCACCACTCAAGCTATGCAAGTAAAATGAACTTACATGCTCAGGAGTTTAACGCTAAACATAACATTTCATCTCCCTTGCTTCTTCTAATTTTCATTTGATGTGTCTTAAAATGGGAGGTAAAGACAAGAACCACTTTAAAGCCAGTAATTGTTTCTTGATGTCAGGCCCACTGTCAAATTAACCTCAAACAGAAAACTTTGATGAGACCTGCCCAACTATTAAGGCTATTAGTTGAAACTGGAAATTGATTTATTTTGCCTATTACATTAACTTCTCCTGCACATTTAGTGGTTTATTACATAGGACAAAGTAAAGGCAACTTGATATTTAAACATGTTAAAAATGAACATAACAAACATCTTGTTATAAGCCACGTGTTACTGTAATAACAAGTTGACAAAGACTTCATAAAGATGTTCAGTGCTAGCAACCAAATGGAATATTTGTAATAGTATTTTAGTGGAAAATGAATTTGATGGCACAGCAGAGAGCAAATGTAATTAGTAATAAGCAGGCTTTATTTTGAAATTTTATGAGATATATGACCTGCAATGCAAAGATGTGAACTGAAAAGAAATATTCTTCTGACTGTGAAGCAGGGCAGAATGAAATCCATTTCTTTTGCCCATTTATCTGAGGCTGTTATAATTAGATTGATGTATTAATATCAATGAGGAAAGCTCCCAGCTTGACTGCGGAAGAATTTCTGTAACTGGAGAAGGGAGCTGGTAACCTTGTAGTTATTAACAGGGAATTACTTCATTAAAATAGAATGCTAATTTAAATACATACTGCTTTTGCACAAGAACTTGAAGGCAGAATATTAGCAATAATTCTAGACATACTAAAGCCATAGGTATTTTTCCAGGAAAAAGTGCCTGCTCTTCAGCAGCAGGAAGTGTATCTCATATTTCAGCAAAGGATGCATATAGCTGCAGTCCTTGTACTTCAAACAGAAAGATATCTCAGTACAAACATACAAATTCATGAATCCAAAATGTATTTCTACTCAATTTCTTCTGTGTACAAAAGACATCCTTGAAATATCAGCTCCTTCACCTTCTACTTCTGTTTCCACAAACAACCTCTCAAAAACCTCACTGATCCAATAACACGGGTCAGAAAAGAAAACACCAGCTTTTTTTTTTTTTTAAGCACTTTGGGTCAAATTTTTTTTCTCCTTAAGTGTCTATGAGGAAACTCTGCTTGTGAACAAATGTGCTCTCGCTTTGTTATCTAGAAGGACTGTGCTCCAGATTTGGAAGCCAAGCAAGCCAGACCCATGCGGGGAAGGCAGTTCTCCTTGCGATTCCAGGAAGCACAAGTTCAGGCTTTAGGGCTGTCTGTCTGTGGGTGAGGGCACAAGTGGAAGGGCATCTGCTAAAGCAGATGAAGTGCTGGTCCTTGGGTGCACTGATGAAAAGGGAGACTTGCACAAAGAATCCTGCACATGAGATCAGCCTGTGAGCTGCCAGCTGGACCATGATACCCCATGATTTTGGCAACACAGGAGCTAAACTACAAACACAAAAGGCATCTTCTATGCCACCATCAGCCTTCTCCTGTAGAAGCCGAGTACCAAGACTGAAAGAACCCTCTTTCACAAGAAGAGAGGTTTTCTTGTTTTCTCAAGCATCACTCAGACAGCATTTCTACAGTTTCTGAGTATGATGATTATTGGTACTCACCATGCCATTTGCAATTACAAAATGTCACTACTCAGTATTTTTCCCATGTTCCCCGTTCCTTGCTGAAGTCTGTGATTAACACTTGGTGTTTCAAGAGAATACCCAGCCTGCACTTACTGTTTTGCTTTAGCATTTTTCTCCTTGTTTATCTTGCTGTATTTCTGAAATTGCTTTGCTATTTGGGGACTTAGTAAACTTTGGTTCTATGATGGTATTTTTGAAAGAGCTTAGCTGGGCTTCCTGGCACTCTGACAGAGTGAACTCAGATACATGTGCTTTCCAGTGACTCACTGCAGGTATTCCAGTGGTTACCTTAAAATAATCAATAAGGTTTTAGGGTTTTGTCCTCCCTGCTGACCTGCCAGCAGGCTCGTGTTGGGAGCACGCATGCCAACAAGGCTGCCATCAGGGACATCATGCTGCTCTCCTAAGGATCTAAACCAATGTGGTAGTATTCTAAATGTTCTTACAACACACCTTATACCATCAGTACTGATAGGTCGTCTCCCATTTCTAAATCAGTGTCAGGGTTCACACATAAGAAACGTGAATTAGGGTGAGGAAAAAATAAAAACATCCTGTTGACAACTGCATGGCTTAGAATGGTGTCATAGTTCTGAAACCAGGGAAAACCGGCATGAATGCTCAGTCACACTTGCAAGCAGTCTGCCTTTGACCTTGTTTAAATTTCCATGAACATTTGGAAAACCCGTAACACCATATTTTACTATTATCGATATTCATGTAAAGTAAGTGCTAAGTTTTTGTGCTCAAATATTTATAGAAAGAGAATTTTATGTTTGTTTTCCATAAACATTAGTATCAATGTCCTGATTGTTAGCATTAGCACTGCACCATCAAGAAAGAGAAACAACACTGCATGGCTTGAGCAACCAGTCACAGTTAAACGATACAGACAGCGCTCCAAAAGAGATCTGTAGAGCACATGAATCATAGAATAATAGAACAAATCTGCAGAAACAGTCAACTGTATATAGACTTTCTGTCAATGGAGAAAAGGAGCAAAATTTATCAGATTCAATTTAAGTATGAATTATTCAGCCAGCTCTTTTTGCAGGCTTGCCTTTCAGAATTATTATTTTTCAGGTTAGACTATACTAACTCATTTTATGCAAGTTTGGAATGCATCTGATCTATTATTCTTATAAATTAGTTTATCACAGTGGTGATGTTGAGGGCTTCTGTTCTGGTACTCACAATTGGTTAAGAAAAACCTTCAGCAAAGGTAGTAAAGAAAGCCAACTAAGAATGAGAGGACAGGAACTCTTTTGTCTCCATTCTACTGAAAATAAAATCAACCCTTAGCAGGCTCTTACATAACACAGTGGCAGATCTAAAGACTCAATCTAGTCTACTAATTGCTAATTAAGTGCAAATGTCAGATTCCATTTTCCCATGCAGATACATGTTATGGTACTATTTTGAGATCCATTTTATCTTTTTCGCAGAAACTGGATCTCATCAACAAATAAAATAGCTTCTCAAAATAACAAATGGCAAATCAAATTCCTCAAAATGTTATGGCATCCCTTGGAGGTCAAACTTTTTAAAACAACTGCCTCTGTGTCATTCCAGTATCTGTGAGGAATATTTGCCCTCATCTCTGCCTCAAGCCAGTTGCTATACACCATGGTGGGCTTTCAGAGCCCATTCCCAAAGTCAGATAGACATGACTGTGTTTACATGGCTTTGCAAGCCCTATTCACCAGACTTACACAGACAGAAACACCACTGTAACCAGGTACAGCTGACAGAGCTGGTGCACGCCAGCTCATGTGAAGTGACTTCCAGAGGTGTTGGAAGAGTGATTCAGAACAGCAAAACCAGTGTTGGACAGGGAAGAAAGAGCTGGAACTAGAGTGGCCAAGTTTGTACCCTCATTTGGATTTGGCTTTCAAAAGCAGCTTCTGGAGCAATATTCACATTGCCTCTTCAGCAGCTTCAATGTGATTCTGTTAAACATTTCCCTTTGCAAAAAGGCCATCACAAGTTAAAACCATCATTGCATGATAGTCTCAGCACATTCGCCTTTTCTCAGCAAAATGCTTATGATTTTGGACAGTATTTCCCACAAGATGTTTCTTCCTCCACATTTTTACTATCCCCAAATCATGTTCAATTTCAGCTCTTCAAAAAAAAGGGTTATTTTTAAATCTTAACTCCGCACTGATGGAAAAGCCTACATATACATATTCAGTGCAGGATCTTAAAGCCTTACAATACAGCCTTGTAGACCTTTTATTGCTAAAACCATTTTTGTTAAGCTTTAGGAAGAGGCAGTGATCCCCCCGGATCTATTTGATTTTTACATTATGGGACAGCATTTCTAACCACAGAGAGTTCTTTGGGTAGCAGATCAGAATCCCAGTTTGCAACAACCATGCTGCAGTCAAACTCCTTCTCACACTGATGAATTATGTTGTGTTTGCATAGTGCTTAATTTTAGCTGCGGTCATAGAAGTTTTTACTAGAGACAACATAGGTTCAAAATATCCCTTATACTTAAGCAGAAAACTCCTGGGATTACTTGAACTATGTTTTTTTTTTTTTTTTT
>NDXB01013352.1:169559-184349 GCA_002631895.1 Agapornis roseicollis | reverse complement strand
CCTTTGAATTTTTTGTTAAAAAAAAAAAAAAAAAAAAGATGTTTTTCCTTAGAAAAATTGTCAAGAGAGTTCTAGGTGTGAGCCCCAAAGCCCCACACACACTTTTGCCAAACAGCTCAGCTACCATGAACTCTCTCTGTGCCATTCCCCCATAATAGCCTATGCAGGAGCCTGGGGAGGGATGAAAGGGCAGCCAGCATAGGAGTGCAGGAGAAATCCTGTGCACAGGGCAGGGTAACCCGGCCTGGGACTGGAACAAACTGAGAGGTGTGACCTTACCCTGTCCTCAACAGAAGCAGCAGATCCCAGGTGTAATTTAGACCCGGAGACAGCAACTGTCCTAGGTAAGAGTGATTATTTATGGTAGAGAAAATATTCAACTGTGGAGCATTCAACCTTAGCTTCTGTACCTCTACCTGTGTACTTTATCTCTCAATGAGGCAATATTTAAGAGTCCTTCATCTTTTCAAGAACAACCAGTAATTCTCCGCAATTGCACAAGACTAGCCAAATTGAGTATCTAATAAAAACAACAAATGCTACAGTTGTGTTATGCCAATTTATCTGTGTTAAGCTGTTACTGTATCCTTTATTCCTTGCTTATCTTTAGGAGTTGTTTATTAGTGACTCACATTCTTTCTTGTTATAATGCACTCGATAAAATTGTCAATTTCTGGGAAAAAAAATTAAAAGAGCATAATACCATTTACCATCTCACATACATCATTAGTCACTGAGGTGTTTAATGAACTGAAGGATGTCAAACCAGACATTAAATTTCCCAGTTGCTCAACTAGCACTTGTTCTGTTGCGTTTTGATTTTCCAAGCTCAAAGTAGCCACACTGTCTCTCTTGCCTTCCTGCTTCTGCTTGGACACTCCTAATGCAGCAAGTCAGGGACATTCATACTAGAGAATGGCATTTAAACTGTTCTGAAGAAAAACAGCTAGCTGTTCTTCAGCTTTAAGTAGACCTATTCCTTTGGAATATAAAACAGGAGCATTAAGTAGTAAACCAAAGAGAAGACCCACTGACTACTGAAGAACAGCTGCCTTGTAATATTCCCCAGGCGACTGCTGCTCTGCTTGGGATGCTATATAGTCCACTGCATCCTGGAAAATTCAAAAAGCCCAAGTAGCAGCTTTAGAGAACTCAAACAAAAGAAGAATGCAGAGCAGAGCCAAAAAAACCCCACAAGAATTTTGTGGTGTTTTGAGTACTTAGAATGAATTAATAGATTTGAATGAAAAAAGAAAAAGTAGCCACAGTGATTTGTCACCTGCTCTCTTTGCATAACTGTAGGCATAATTCTATAATAATAGAGAATCTCTCCAGTTTTTCTATAATTCCAACACTTGTAATTACATTTCTTTGTATTGGAAGAATATCTTCTGTGGAAAATCTAACACTTCTCTGAGGAAACTACACCAGTACTTATCTTTGTTCTTTAAAAGTGCTAAAAATACTTACTTAAAGTTTGAATTGCACAAGCCAGAGCTTCCAGGCATTAGCTTATTTTCTGCCATTTGCTAGATTAGAAAGCCCTCCATTATTCATTGAAAAGGTGAATCTACCTGTGTGCATAGGTTTGTGCAGCAGAAAAGGAGAGTTTTATCTTCAAACCAAGATAATTGTGTTATTTTAAAAAATACAGGAAGTACAGAAAAGCAGAAAAAGTACTATATTCAGAGCATTTCTCCAAGACTCCCTTCATAAATAATTGGTAACATATCACAACTGGTTTTCATTGACTCAGTATGGTATTACTATGAAACTCTCTTTTTGTATGTGCTCCCTAAGAGAGAAAAAAAGCATGTCATTTTTCTCATAACAATGCAGAACAAAAAAAGACACCCCTCACTGTAGGAGTAGGTAGGGCTCATGAAAATGCTCTGCTCTCATTATCCTATCATGAAACACTAGCTTATTGTAATTAAAAAACATATCCTCATAAGTAAAGTATTGCAATACTGTTAACTCACAGATTTCTTTCATAAAAGTATGTGAAATGTTTATTAATGCATAACACCGAGAATTTTTCTTTTGTGTTGAAGTGTGGTACCAAATATAAACTTCAAAACAGAAGCATGAAAATCATGGTCATTAGTGGTTTAATCTTTTGCAGCCCAGTTTTGCAAAAACTAAATCTCATTAATGTGTGCAGGCAATAGGAAGCCCCGCTATACATGCTGTCCCTAAACAGGCTGGTTAATGAACAACGGGAACAGACACATATGCATGATGCCTACAGCCTGCTAAAACTGTTCTGTACAAACTCACAGTTAATTTTTTGTGCACCTGCTGTATTTTTTGTGCATTCAACTCTCTCAAAATCTAACTTAGTGTACTGGATTTTAACCTCCTCAGAGATTAAATGCAAGGTTGTGACTTCTAATTATCTTTGCCATGTCTAAGTAGGTAAAGCAAATGCCCAAATCTGCTGCTTTTTTCATGAAATAACTCTTTTTTCAAATTAGCCTTTGAGAAGTAATGGCAACTCCCATCACAGGGGACAGCATAAGAAAGTTGTGCATGACCTGACTGCTCTCCATCCCCACATGGCCAGAGAGTGGCTGAGGGCAGGTGGTACAGGGGTTCTTTGGTGGCTGGGGTCCCCAGAACCAGCACACCATTCAGAAAGCCCCATCAGGTTTATTCTGCCAGTGACCACGAGCAAGGAAAGGGCATTTTTCCCTATGCCCTGCCCTCAAGAGCACCTGCATGTTTTAGCAGGTTCAATCTTTGCAAAGGCAGATGTTGGTCCCCATTTCCAAGACTCCTCACAGGTCTAGGAAGGGAGTAACTTCAGCTGCAAGTGAGGGAAATCTTCAAGGAAAGCATGACTTCAAGGCAGTGTTTTTCACTTTGATCTCACACATCCTCTCCCCAGAATCCAGATAAAACAATTGAATTTCCTTTTTATCCCACAGCGAGCGGGAGCTCAGGAGCTTTCCCAGACACATGCACAGAGTGGGCTGCTCACTGGCTCCTGCAAGCAGCACCCAGCTCTGCACCACTCCACCAGAGCCCACCTGGTCAAGTGTCACCAGCAATGCAGCATGCACTGGTGACAATCCAAAGCCGGCCCTGGCACTGCCTCCCATCAAACAGCTACCATACAAGGAAGTCAAACTATCTCTGTCTGCCATTGCACCTTCCTTCTGGAACATCAATCTGCATTCACTTCTGTAATGCATTTAGGTTGTAATTAAACCCATATCTCTAAACTAGCAAATATGTTCTGATGGTTTTGGAGTTAGCAAGCCGAAAACCATTTCTACAACACATGCAGTGTACAGGCTGAGTTGTCAGGGGTGACCAGAGCCCTCAGAAGACAAGAACAAAGAACAAATAAACCCCTCTTTTAGGAATATCTGATGCTTTTTCTTCTTGCAGCTGAAACTAAGGGCTCAGTTTCATGCCACATTTGACAGCATGGATGAAGTGCTGCAGGGCGTGCCACAAAATACTGCCAACTTGTCTGCTCCATTGCGTGTGGTAAGTACAAATAAGCCTCAGCAACTGTAAGCAGATAAAAGAAAATAAGTGTCAATCTGCTTTCTCCATACAATGCGCTCATTAGCTGCTGGTTGTTGCACAGGCTGAGTCTGATCTCTTAATTTTATTATGTAGGTTTTAAATAGACATGATCGCAACAAACATGGGAGATACTCATGATTGATGTTCCTCTTCAGCCTTCAGATTTGGAGAGAGCAAGTTTTTAAGCAGAGGATTTACCAGCTCAGAAGAGCAGTTTCATGCTCAAACATGTAATGAGAGGTTAAAAACTTGGAAATGAAACTTGATGTGACAATGTGCCCATACGAGATAAGCAAATTAATGCAATACGCTCACTTTTCTTTCTAGTAATTTCCATCACCTGTCCCTCCTCTGTATCTGAGACAAAGCCATATGCTCAGAACTTCCAGATCACACAGAAAATGTCTTTGAGAGCGCAGAGGACAATAGCCAAGTTTCTAATTTGTTGTTTTCTCCAATTACCTGCTTGACCAAAGTTGCAACAAAAAGAGCAGCAGCCACACTGCTGCAACAACAGACCACTCTCAGATCACTTTGTATGCCTGTGCTTTTGGAGGGCAGTAGCTCTGATTTGGGGCAGTACCTGCTGACATGATCAGGAAGCACTGAACTATTTAGGCAGTTCTATTACAGGTATTTGTCTGAGGGAGTTTGCAGCAACCTAACCCCAGACAGCCTGCATCATTCTCAAGCTGCTGGATCAGCAGTGCTCCCTCTAGGAAAAAAGCACTAGGAGAAGGCTGTGAGTGAAGTTACTGCAGGTAAATAGCCAAAAAGACCATTGCCTCCTACCAGAAAGATCAGCTCTGAAGCGGCACATGCATTGTCCTCCAGACATCAGCCATGTCTATGCAGAAATCATGTTGTATCCAAAGAGACAACAAAGAAGGACAAGTTGAGGAACATATGCCTATACCTTCCACCACGGAGACTTCCACACTTGACAGCTGCTGTTAATGTTCTCCTAATGCAGTTGCGAAGGCCTCTGGACCATAATCTGGAGGACAGCCAGGCTGCTGAAGGGAAGTTCCTATATGTAAGTGATAAACTACTTTATTTTAGACTGAAAAGGCATTTTAATGAAGTTCCATCTGACATTTTTGGTTTATTGTTCAGACAAGTATTAAAGATCTAACAAATTGTCAATATGTGCACTAATTGGCATTTATATTACAGTTAAATGTAGGTGGTAAGCGCCTGCAGGCTGGTTTCTTTATCTACATTTGCCATTCCACTATGGCTTTGTAAATCACTGCTTTCAAGCAGCTGGAGAAACAAAACATTGAAAAAGTGTCTTCTGAATATGGTGTAGTTGCTTTCCCAAACAAGCTGATTTTGACAAGGACAGCAGCAATACAGTTTTAAAAGATCCTGCACAATTTCCCCCAAGAGCAGTCAGAGACAGAAGACCGTACTCAGGAAAAGTGAAATCTGTGAAGTGAATAAGGTGTACCTGTAGGCAGCTAGCCACACAGTAGACACCCATTACCCCAACTGGCACAAACTGGGAGCAGCAGCATTCCCCAGATGAGTATCATAAGGGGAACCAGGCAATCTGTAGTCTGAAGGGATGCTTTAACCTCATGGGAAGACATGGAACTGCTGAAAGAACAATCACATGAAACTCAGAAGCCTGGAGTAGGCCGGAAGTCAGAGGAGATGTTCAAAATAATAGCTTTTCCTCACCTTCCTGCAAAGTAAGCATGAGCAGCCCTGTGCTGCACCCAAAGCTGAAGCACAGCAACAGCCACAAGCTCCTAATGCATCAATCCCCAGCTGTTCATCCCTTTTTCTGTTTCAAACACGACAATACTATTTTCAGCCAGATCAAAGTTTACCTTCACTAGCAGAATAGATACTTTATGCTCATCAATTTAAAAGACTAGCTATCTGAAGAAGAAATGTCATCATCCACAATATCCAAAAGCAGCCAACTTATTCACCCAAGGTAAAACATGTTGCCATCCTCCATGTCTCTTTAACGCCTTTGCAACAGTTTCCAATAAATTAGCTGTGGTAGAATGACCAAACTGCAAAATCTGGCTGTATATTCCTACATATGTGGTAGGAAATCCCACAAAGTTTGCTGTTAAAGCCAGGTATGTAGGTCATATAATTAGCTGGGTACAAGTGTTCCCAACTGCCAGATCATTGCTGATGACCGCCAAGTGCTCCTGATGCATTTAAACCCCTTTGAGAGTCACAGAACTAACTCTGTGATCCTCCCCTTCGTTCCAGCCTTCCCTAAAGCTCACTTCTGCTGCTGGCTCATATGAAGGAGAAGTTGGGAAAATAGGCAGGTTTGAGAAGGTAGCTAAGACAAAACAGTCATCAAAACCTGTCCATTCTGCAGTGAAGATCCGCGGGATCTTTATCCTCCCCTATATTTCTGGCCTTACTCAGTGAGTTATTACCCTGAGACACAATGTCAGGTTTGATTCAAAGTCCACAGTCCTCCAAAGTTTTTTTGAAATATATTTATTACATTTATGGAATGGTAAAAGTTGTACAGCAAAAAGTTGCACAATTCTGGGTTGTATTTTGTGGACGCTTTTGTTAGAAATTAAAAGAAGTTAAAAGCTTCTTTCAACAAGAGTGAGACAGTATTTTGATTTTTCCTTTTCATTTCTAAGAGCATACTCACCTACTATTTTGGAATTGCTGTTATTAGAAGACTGCCTGGCACCCCTCACAGAGCTCAGAGCCTCATTTATTGCTATTAGCCCAGCAAAGGTGTATTGAAAAGTGTTGCACCTGTGGCATACATCAAATGCAATTTGCCCATCTTAGAGCTTTATTCTTTCCCCACTAACGCGCTGAGTAACTCTGATTTTTCCCACAATTTTCTCTGAATCACTAATTATTACATTTGATTTCTATTAATATGAACAGCTAATATTATTTGAAACAGCCTGTCAAGAGGTCAGACCATCTAATTTTGTATGGCTCATATGTGTATGGGTTTCCCAAATATAGGTGTAAATAATTGTAGTTAATTAGTGTTTAGTGGCAAGTATGAGCCACACTGAGCTTCCAGCTCTAAATATATATATATATGTAATCCATATATCCATATATAGGTTCTCTGCAAGGACCCAATTCTGAAAAGCATTTAAGCACCTACCTGGGAGTTTGGTGCTTTCCTAACTAAAGCCTAATTCTGAGTATTTTTCCCGGCACATTTCTAGAGGCTAATGCAATGTGAATAACACTGAAGTGGGATGCTGAGAAATTCATGGCAAAACCACTCTCTCTCACTGAAAACGTAGTCTGAGATCAGTGGAAACTCTCCTACAAGAAGGTTTCCTCTGTTCCCTCAGAACCTGCTGCACCAACATTGCACTGAAGCTCTGTTTTCCCGCTCTCAGGAAACAGCCATCAGTAACCTGACTAGGGAACAAAGAAACTATTTCCATTACTAACTGTAGTAGCAAGACAAGATCTAAATCCATTAACAATGAGAAAATGTCTAAAAGCTCTTGTGCTTTTGTGAGCAGGCACGATGTGCAGGATGCAGTGTCCTTGGGAGCACCAGCTTCACAAGAATAGGTTCTGTAGATCAATGCAGTTTATCCTCATAATTCTGAACTGATGGAAATTTATAGATGTACTTCAACCAAGCATGTTTTTCATTAAAAGTATCAGAATAAAACCACAGAACTTTCATACTGGAATGTTGCCTTGATGTAATTAAGAGAGCTGACTATGATTCTGGTGCAGGCTGGCACAATGACTACTGCAGGGACCAGCCACATCAACTCCACAAGTGAAAAACAGTGACACAAGTGATAATATGGGCTGGCCAAGAGTCTCACCTGCAGATAAGACTACAGAGGCCGTGCAGCTGCAAAACAGCTTTGTGTTTCTCAGGACAGTCATTTCTAAACTGAGCAATTTCACATGACAGTTTACAGTTTAGGGATGAAGAGTTGCTTTTTGTTTGGTTTTGTTGGTTTGTTTTTGTTTGTTTGTTTGTTTGTTTGTTTGTTTTTCCTTTTCTACCCAAAAATCATTTTTTCCTGATGAAAATTCCGGTGACTGGGGAGACAGGGGTTAGCTTTGAGGTGGTGCTTTCCACAAGAAATAGCCTGATAATCAGGGAATCACTTCTCCTATTCCTTCTTCTGTGTGCCCTTAAAAGCTGTATTAAAATGGAAATAAAAACATGCCCTAATCTTTCCCTATGGAAACAATAACAGTGCTATACTGTGGAAGGACAGGCAGATGTCAAAGAAAAGCATTACTTTTCTCATCAGTCATATTACACACCAGGAATTAAGGAATCTCCTTTTTGCCATTTTATTTCCATTTCTAAAATACTGAAACAAATTATTTCCTTTGATCTCCTTCATCAAGTGAGACATACTGTATTGTTTTTTTTAATTAAAATAAGTCTCCATTATGGATTATGTGTAAAATGATACATTAAAATAAAGACGTAACTAGAAACGTAAAGTGTGGCAAGAAAATGCCCTGTTAGGGGAAAAAGGAATGTCATTTGTCTGGTGACCTGTTTCTCTTTCTTTTTTTTTTCTTAAGAAACTAACACACTATCAGTGACTAAATTCAGGTTAATAAAAGCATTGTTTACTCATTCTTTGCTGACCAGGTTTGACTGATGTTCTGAGAGATGCAATTCACCATCCGAATTTTCTGCCCAGGATTATATTGCCAATAGGTCCCTCTAACAGGAGGCACAGTTTTTGTTTGTTTTCCCCCAAGCTGTTTAAAATTATAAACATATGGTGCAAACATATAACAATATTATGTCAGCCCAAACTGGAATGTGAGTCTGTAGCAGAATCTTCTCTAAAATAAACTAAACCATCTCTGCGACTTTGGTCTGTCTACTGGTCTGAAATTTGTAAAAAGCTTTTGGACTTACCTTTTCTTTTCATAATAAGATCTCATGAATGAAAAGGTAATATATGCCAATTTCCCCACACACGCATTGACACGCTGCCAGATGAAGCCCAAAGCAAAGTAAGCTGACTTCCGCAGAAATTCACCCACACAAAACAGAATAATGTTTGTTCTATTCTTCTTTAAACAGCCATACAATAATTCTGTTTAATTTGAGAAGACAGCAATAACTTTGTAACATAACCCATGTAATAAAGAAAACAGCTCCTGTTGGGAGTTCCTCATATTGCAGAGGTAGCTTACAGAACTATGGGAGCTGATTCATTAAAGAAACAAACCAACAGGTTAAATTTGGCTGGTGTAGTGGTTCAGCCAATGGGAGCTTAGACTCTACTGAATTATAAATATCACAGTTGACTTCCCAAGCCACTGACCAGGTTTAGGAAGAAAGCAGTGGCTAGCACTGGCAGAGCCACATTATTGATTGCTGCATCCTGCCCTGCCGTAAAACTATCTGCTCGTTAACCCATGCTGTGCTCTTTCCTCAGGTATTCCCATGCTTTGAGAGCTGTGCAAATATGATCAACGGCAGAGTAAGAGTGCAAAACAAAAGATCTTTTAACTTTCAGTAATTACAACATATTAGAATTACAGTGGTGGTAATTCTGATGGCAGTTAAGACATGTATCACAACCACAAGTCTGAACTTCAGGGTTGTTTGTTTGAAGAGTGAAGACAGGGCCAAGACACCAGCCAATATTTCTCTGCATACTTCTCACCAGCTCCTTAACTACTTTTGGAGTGAAGCCAGTTGGGGTACTTTATACATTTACCAGGGAACAGAGATACAAAAATGGGCTGACAAACCGAAGGTCTGCTTTACACAGAATCATAGAATTATTTGGGTTGGAGGGCACCTTAAAGCTCACCCAGTTCCAATCCCCCTGCCATGGGCAGAGACACCTTCCACTAGAGCAGGCTGCTCAAAGCCCTATCCAACCTGGCCTTCAACACCGCCAGGGATGGGCTAGCCACAACTTCTCTGGGCAACCTGTGCCAGTGCCTCACCACCCTCATAGTGAAGAACTTCTTCCTAATAGTTACTCTAAATCTCCCTTCTTTCTGTTTAAAGCCATTCCCCCTTATCTTGTCACTACGTGCCCTTGTAAGAAGTCCCTCTCCAGATTTCTTGTAGGCCCCCTTTAGGTACTGGAAACTGCTTTAAGGTCTCCTCAGAGCCTTCTCTTCAGGCTGAACAGCCCAAACTACCTCAGCCTGTCCTCACAGAAGAGGTACTCCAGACCTCTCATCACCTTCAGGGCCCTCTTCTGGACTCACTCCAACAGGTCCATGTCCTTGTTATGTTGGGGGCCTCAGAGCTGACTGTAGAACTCCAAGTGGGGAGTATCCGCTGGTGGCTTCTCACAGTTCCTGACAGAAACAAATCTCCTTATTTGAAAAATCTCCTTTAAGGCTCATTTGACTTTTTTCTAACAACATTGAAGAATGCATCCATATTTCCTAGACCTTTACTAAAATGCCCCAAACTTGAATAAATTGTCTCAGGAAGAAAACATGTAACATATTTGGCTCAACCCACAGTAATGTCTTTCTTCCGAGCAGTTTGGAAGAGTCTGATGAAGGATCATGCAGATGGCTGTTATGCCAAGAATACATTTCCATGGCTGCAGCTCTTGTGCCCAAGTCTCCTCTGTTGGAGACAGCACCAGCTGTTGCCACCAGCAGCTGTGGAGAATAATGACTTCCATAAACGCCCTAGCTGTTTCTCCCAGGATGGCAAACATCAGGCTTTTCATTTTGGGTTGACAACAGACAGTTATGCCCTTAAAAAAAAAATCTTAATGGAAAAATAAAGTACAAATCATTAATGCAAAAGCAGACTGGGAACAGACAAATGCTGTCATGGCCAGGTTGGCTGGCATCACCTTGCTCATGAGAGTGGCCACTGAGCAAAGCAGCTACTGAGTACTGCAGAGCTGGGAGCAGGACCAGCTCCAGGCCCCAGACCCTGATGGGGTTTCTGGCTGTTGGAGAAGACTGCCTGCAAGGTTTGCCTTTATGTGGGCTCCTGTAGCCTTGCAAAGAAGCTGGGGAATGAGGGTGGAAGGCAGTAGCTAAAGAGAAAGTGAGACTTCTGCTTTGAGAAACCGCTGCCATATAACCCCACTGTGATACAGGTAACTTCCTCCAAGGTGTCTCCTAACTTCACTCTCTGCTCCAGCTGATCCTGAAACACCGCTCTAGACCCTGGGACTGGGGAGAGGAGAAGAGGGGATTGAGTCTGTGGCCATAAAATATAAGGCAGGAGTGTGCACACAATGTGCATGTGCAAAAAGAGGGGAAAAAAAGTACAGGAACTCCCTCTGTTCTCCCTCCTCTGGTTAATCTCCAGAGAGAGATGAAAAACAAAGGAATTTTTCTAAGATCTGGTTTTCTTATGGAAGTTTTGCAAAATGAAATGCAGAGATTCTTTTCATGTCTGAAAGTGAACAGCAATGCCTCTAGAGTTTTACTGGTTGGTTTTTCCTTACTTTTCTTCAGTTGTACCTGGGCACACAGTAACATTAGAGGAGATGCTGTTGGTTTAACAGCAGAAATTTTGCTGCTTAACCTCTGCCTACCCCATCTCCACAAAGGGAGTCATGCTGAAGAGACTGATAACTAAAGCTGCCTGGCTCCTGGCCTCCCCATCCTACAGCACCATGGAGACCAGGTGCACGGAGGTTACTGAACAGTAGGAAAGATATTTTTATCACCTAACTTGAAGCATTTTGTCACCTTTGTCTTCACACAGAAATAGGAGTAGGTAGAAGCGAATTTGCCAAAACAAGGGTAGCTTGTTAAAGACTTGAGTGCCTTTTATGCACAGGGTTCCAAACTTGATACCCTGTGACAGATGTCAAACACTACAGATTAGCATTCTGAATCTAGGAATTCCTTTCTACGTGTTTGAAAAAACTTAGCTGCACCATACAGTATCTTGCAAGCTCTTTGCTATTTCATTAGGTGTTCTGTAGCAACTTGCTATGTTTAAAATGCAGTGCAGAAGGGCCACATTCTGTGGAAGGACTCAGATATGACAGTTTGATAACCTGGAAATTAGTCTCAATCTGTGAGAGAAAATCTTCAAGATATGCCTTTTATTGATTCAACAAGAGGAAATTCCCTCTTTTTGTACCATTTTCTTGAATGATAGTCTGCCCAGTTTTACTCAGTATGCAGGATTTAACCTATAGGCCACAGTTATTTTCCATTGTTTCATTGCCATATTTTTCAAGGATTGTCTGGTATGTACCAAAGCTGACTCCTTTCTGAGTTTACTACAGCAAAAGTTTTTCCATTTTATTGCACAGACTTGAGACAATATTCTTCACACCCAGTTGCCTAAAGTTAGGATTCTGGGTTTATGCATCTTTGCTTTCCAGAAGTCCACAACCCCTAAAGTGAATAGGTTTGTAGTGCCTCAGAAAAGTCAAGCCAGTTTTGCTCAGTTTCCTTCATAGTTACTTCTGAGTCTAACCTTAGGTATCAGCTGTGAACATGCTGGCTCCAAGAACATGTCTGTGATTCTCATATGTGTTCAGGTTTAGCCTAAGTCTCTACACCCACTGTTTACTGAAAACATTAAATATATACTTATTTCCATAGTTATGGAGAAACCAATATTGAGCAGTGGGAATCCCATCTTCATTCAGCATAGATTGCAACACTGACATTACCCTGGACTTCTAATATTAAAATGGAGAATAAAGCTTATTCCAGAAATTTTCAGATTGGATACACAAAACTCCATTTCAAACCAACAGGTTAAATGACTGAATCAGAAACATGCAGTGCAGCACATGTGGCAGCTGTGTGGTGCATGCAGACTCAGGGTGAGCACCTCAAATTGCAGAAGACTTGCCATGGGAGCCTGAGATGCCATGAGATATAGAAAGGGCAGGGGCTCAGGGACCATGGGACCCCCATTGGTTTGGAGCACAAAGCTACCCCTCTTCTACTGCTGCTCTGTTGGCTGCCAGGCTGCACCAGCTTTTCTGGGGTGAAGCTTATATATTCCAGCTACTGGTGTTTGTTTCAGTGGTGCCCCATCGATCATTATTTCCATGATTTATAAGCGTCTGTCAGTGGGACAAGTAGTGTGCTATGAAAAGCTCTGTTTCACGGATGGAAACTCGTCAGAGAAAGCAATGGTTTCCTCCTGACGGTTCTGCTTGGAAAAGCTTTTATTTAGCCACATTTCCAAAACCATCTACACCCAAAATTAGACACTTATTTCCTGAGCCTGTTCATTGCACCATACCATAGCTCCCAGTGACTAGAGCATTTCATTAGTGCAGCTGAGAATAGGCCTTAAATATGAAAAATGAAACCTGATCAATTTTATCATTTACAGTTATTCCATGACAAACTTTTGTATTATAGAATAAGACTCAACAACAACAAAGAAACAATGTGAAATAAGACAGTGAAGAAGTTCCTGCTCATTACTGGGGGTTGGACTAGCTGACCTTTAAAGGTCCCTTCTATCCCAAACCACTGTATGATTCTATGAGTCTATAAGATACAAACAAATGATACAGATTAGTCTGTTTCTTCCTTTTAGTTCATTCCTGGTTTTCTTATCAGAACATAATGATTATGAGAAACCAACACACAGTGTAATTATATTACATCAAATGATTCAATACAGTAACATAAATATTTTATGAATTTTATATTATTTGGTTTGGTTTTATATTTATTTCAGCTGTAGTGATAAAAAGTTTTCTTAATGTTTCCAACATAACCATTTTAAACAAATACTTTGTAAAAAAAAAAAAAATCCTTGGTGACACGAATGCAGCCAGGGATCTCCCATGACAGCTACAGAGCCGCACTGAAATTTATCTTAATGGATGCTTTTCTGTATGGAAAAGTACTGAATTCTACATTTACAGTGAGTGGGGGGAAAACAAAACAAAACAAAACAAAACAAAACAAAAGCACCTAATCATAGTATAACTGAGTTAAACTGGAAGAAAAAACAGCTTTCAAAACACAGAAAGAAGACAATTATTTCATTTTTTTTCCTCCCTCTGCACTGTTACACTTTCCCCCTAATCTATCCTGGGGTGGGGTTTTTTTGACTGGAAACATTTATAAGCCAGTATCTGGCACACCTGTAGGCAGAAAATACTTATTTTGGAAAGAGAAAAATCCAGCCTCCACCCAACTGAACCTAGCAGCAGAAGTTGATTTAATTCACAGCGAAGGCAAAAGGAGCTGCCCCAATACAACCCTGGGCTTATTGCAGTTCTTTGGGCTCCACTCCTCACCATTTCCAGCAGCACACATAGTGTTGCAGGTCTAGCTTCTCCCAGGAACCAGCACCAACTTCTGCATACAGCCAGTAATTGCAGGTTTGCTGACAGAGAATCTTCTTCCAACCCATGTGTTGGACATTTTAATGCATACGGGGTTATCTAAAATACATAAGGTTACCTACTATAATTTTATGTGTATTTTTACACATCAAAATGTCATTTATCATTGCTCTCTTGACCTCTGGTGGATTACAAATGCAAGTTTTGCACTTTAATTGACCTTTTACTGTTTTGATTCTCTTTCCTTTCTGTGTTCCCTTGTCAGTTTAGCAGGGACTTCTTGAAGTACCTTCTCTTTTCCATTCAATATTTGTTTTTCTACACACTTCACAAGTGCCACAGCATCTACAGTTCATTGTATTTGATCAAGTTAGACCACATATACATAGTGAAGTCCCTGAACACACAGGCACTGCAAGATGAATTTAAGGAGGTCATGCAATCTGTTAAAATCACATTTTACAAAACCAGCAGAAAAGCTAGCGGGTAATAAAACGCAGTCAAGCCACAGATCCTGCAGAAAGTGATATGAGGCAGCACGTTGACCACTGTTTATTGCCTGCCAGCTAAATAAAATAGGATGCGACTTGTTACTTGCTGGCTTTTCTGCCAGTTTGATAAGATGTAATTCACATTTTGGGTAGGAAGGTTGTGATCTCCTTCAACTCTAACATTCCCTTTGCTCCTGCAGATTCTGTCCCTGTTTGACTCACTCAAAATTCATAGGCTAATGCAAAACCATTGAGGAACAGTTCCTATACTGGTGTGTAGCGGCTTGTTACTGATAGTGAGAATAGCACCATTTCAGCAAATTACTAGCACCTTCCCTTACCCCAGGAAAAATCTTGAGAGTCTTATGCCATCTTTGACTTGTTCTAGTTAATGTCAGAAACTAAGACCTTTTACAGTTTTTCTGAGTTAGGAGAACAGAGAACCAGCACTTGCCCAAGCTTAAAACTGTGTCAAACCCAAACAGCGCTGCTGGGGGGGGGGGGGGGGG
>NDXB01013352.1:119354-159483 GCA_002631895.1 Agapornis roseicollis | reverse complement strand
GAAAAAAAAAATCACATTATATTATTTTTAGCTATAAATGAAAAAAAAAAAAACAAAAACAAAAAAAACAACAAAACCAAAACACAAACAAATCAAAGCAGAATTCATACAGCAGCACTGGGTAGCAGTGTGAGGAAAGAGATAAATTCTAAGTGTAAGGCAGAATGCATTTTCATCAGACAACAAGGCTTAAATATAAAGGACAACAGGTCATACTGCACCCCAAATGAAAATGTCCAAACATGGCATAGAGTACTAGAAACCCTCTCCCTCTTACCCTTCCCATACCAGGGTTTAGTGTCCTAGACTGAAAGAAGAAGTATGTGATAAAGTCACCAAATCACTCAAGAGTAGAGGGAAACATCTAAACCCATCCAACACTGAGTCCGGTCAGACTGACACAGGTTCCATTAGTAGACAAGTCTCTGCAGTAATAGACTTTGCATTAGTAGACAAGTCTCATGAGTCTAACATGAAACTTAACACATCTGCTGAAAGGATGCTTCGTGTTTGCTATCTTATCCCTCTTCAAATCAGTATGTGCACTGCAGAACCAAAACTACACTGACCCAGACTCAGGTTTACTGACTTACCAGAAGAAATAAGACATTAATCACAATATTGAAGGTGCAACAGTTCTGGGTAAAAACTGTTCTCAATACCTAACACACATGCCTCCTAGCATTTCTTCCACAAGCCTACATGCCTTGTCTCTGGCACTGGAATTCAAGCTGGTATCTGTGTATGCTAGTGGTGAGCATGGGGCCACAAGAGGAGGCAATTGGTGGCTTGTAAGTGCATAAACTAACCCATCCCCTCCATGTGCCTTACAGCTCTGAAAAGCTCTATGTCCTCCAGGCCTCACTCTTGACTTTAAATTCTGCAGTTCAGAGACCTGCACCTGACTGAGGTTGATGACTGACCTCCCACAGTCCCAACCTCATAAATAGGAATAAAAGAAAATCTAAATTCTGGCTGTGCGAGTGGATGAGGTGCAAAGGGAAAAAAAAAAAGATAGTTCTCTGGCAGTTGGCTCACAGAGGGCTTTGGAAATAACAGCAACTCGGTGTAAACTGCTGGTGAGAGATCAACATTAAATATAACACATTTGCACTTTAAACGAGAAAATCCTGGAGTCATAATGGTGTTAGCCCCTGTTAGAGGAATGAGCTGTAAGCCTTTGCCTACCAGGGAAGAGGGGGTGGGCACACTTCTGATGTGAATATATGCACAAATGAGCAGCTTTTCAGATAACCCTCAGCATTGTGCTTCCTTCTTTCTTCAGCTCAAAGATGCAATATACACCCAGTACAAATTACAAACAAAATGTACCACTAGGAGTCACAGATTTCCAAACCACTTTGGCAAAGAAAACAGTTTTCTAAATTATAGAGATAAGCAGTGATCTGTATTTGCATAAAAACATGAAAATGTCTAGTGTGTGATTCAAATACTACCAGCACTTTAGCATAATTACCCTGCCTGCTTAAAAATTGCCCATGGAGAAATGGATGAGGCCTTAAAATATAGCACAATACAAAATACTTCTTAGGTACTGTACAGTTTTTAAAGTGCTCTTGAAACCCAAGAGGCGGCATGAGTTAAGGTATATTCTCAATTTCTTATATATTATAGACTACACCTTCAACGCCAATACTGGGATATCATTAGCCCTCAAACTTTATGAGGCTCGCAACCTTGTAGATTTCATACTGTATACCTGCATTAGCATTCTCATTCAGATAAGGACAGCACTTTTGAAACTAATATGCTGGTCACTTAATGAGCTTTGGTTCATGTTGTAGACTTAAAGCACATGGACCTGAAGACACTCTCCAGGAGTGCCTGCATAGCATGCTAACCTGTAGTGGATGAACACAAGTTTACTGGACCAGATTATGGGGGGGTTGCCCTAAAATTCCAGAGTACATGCTACATAGACACTGCAACTCAGTACCAATGGTTTTACTCTACTAATACGCTCTCACTGGTTTCACTACTTACTCATATAGACACAGTGCATAGCTATGCAGAGATTACAGTAGACCATGAAACCCCAAAGGAAGCTAATGATCTGTTGGAAGACAGGATTCATCTTCATAGGCAGACCTGAAGGTAGCCTTAAGCGATATCTGCCCTTGCGTCATTTGACTTGGCTCTCAAACTTCCACGATGTAATGTTCCCGTTTTCTGTGGTTTTTTTTCAACTACAGTTGCATTCTACCAAGAGGGTAAATAGCCTGAAGAAGTGATTTTAGAAACTAGGACTGGATATACTTGTGGAATTAGAGATGCAGAATGGGATGGAAATTATAAGATTATGTATTTCCAGCGTCTTTCCCAATATATAGAAAAAGGATCACACATTGCAGTTCTCATTAATAGATAAACAAAATTATTCTACCTCAAATTTCTCATTTTCATAGTTTCGACTAGAGTCTTAATTTATTAACAGTTAAGCCTTTCTCACCAGAGTTTACCAGGCAGATATTATCAAATTGATTATATTAATCTAAGTAATAGCCTCATTTATCTAAGTTTCCACATCCTTATTTATCTTGTTAAAATGGATTTTGATACTTTTATCTTGCATCTTTGAAATCACAAATTAGATTAATAAATAATTTAATATTTAATATAATGAATAATATTTTTATTTGCCTTGATTATACTGAAATGATTATTTCCTTACAAAATAATGTTGTTTATGGAAGTGTCTACTTGCTTGTGGACAGAAAATATGAAGCTCAGTGAATGACAGTTCAGTCTATTTACCAGGTTGGAGCTTTCCCAGACTCTCTAATAAATGAATTTGAGCTAAGGTGAATTAAACTTTCAAGAAACGTTTAAAATGCATTTTTTCCTACTTTAAAATTCCTGTATTTTATTTGCTACTAGACAGTCAGTGAGAAATTGAACATAAATCAGTTATATGATCCTAAGCCCAAAGGGAAAACATAAATTGCTACTTGGGTATATGACAGCTGGATTTGTGAGCATTATACGACTAAGGACATAGGTTGTTTAAGTGTTGCTCAAATATTTGGTCTGTCAATCAAGCTACATTGACAAGTGCCAAATTCTTAAAGCGGTAATCAATGAATATCCCAGGAAGCACTTGCTTACCTTAGCACTTCATCTGAAGTTGAAGTAACTGAATTTGGTTCAGGCAACAAAAACCTCTTTTGAATGATGCCAGCACAGTTGATGGAATATGAAGCATTTACCCTTAAAAAGATTTCCTTATCTGCGGAGATTTCATCAACAAAGGAAAAAAAATTAGAAGAGCTGTATGAACTGCTCTATCAAATGTTTGTTTAAAGATACTGCTATACAGAATGGTACAGTAAATAAGTCTTACTTAAGATAAACCAGGTAGAAGATGCATGCTTCAGGCAAAGAATACGAGCTAGTAAGTTCCAGAAAAATGGGTAAAAAGATAATCAAGATAATACTATTTGAAATTTTAGCACCTTTTCAATCCTGAAATTCAGTTTAAACTAGCTTAAACTAGCTAATTCACCAAACAAGTTCTAAAATTTAATGTAATTTCATACATCTTTTTCAGAGGGCTAAATCTCAAGGGTACTGCAGGCAAAAGAATCAGCATTCAACAATAAACAGTTTATTGATAAAACATAATTAAATTGTTAATCAAAGAAAATATACTGAAAACTACCTTTAAATAAAAAGCATTAAATAATTGTTTTTATGGATTTTTTCATGTTGTTTATGGTAAGACAAGTTTTTATCTGTACATGGGAAGTTTTTAATTCATTTTAAAAATACTCCTCTCAGATCTGATCCAAGAGTGAAATGTCTCTTCAATTTTCAGTGATATCAGGAATATAGAGTCCATATTCGCATGTTACTAGAATATAAGTAACTTTTACTCCTTCACAACATAGCTATTGTGCTTACAGGATTGTCTTAAATGCATAGATTATGTTTTTCTCTTAGTCTTTGATGGATTCAGCTCATAGACACACAGAAACTATTTGCCCTATTTTAAACTATATTTCATGGCTGCAGAACATGTGTTTAGTGTATCTGCTGAGCATCACATCATTCCTGTACACATCTTTGATATCTGCATTTGTGTAAAGGTACAGAGGATTTAATTAAAGTTGACTTTTTCAATGTCTCTCTCCAACTCAGGCTTTCAGCTATCTATCTTGGAATACATGTGAATCAATCGTTTCAATAAAAATCAAATGCTGTAACACAAGCATATAAATTGGATCTTCAGGAGGGCAATGACATGCAAAAGACTCCTTAGGGGGAAAAGTACAAAATTATATCACAGTATATCCAGTCATTTTAATGAATTTACAGTTGAGATGAAGGAAATAACAAGAGATGAAGGAGAATACAAGAAATAAAACAATACTGCAGTGATGTAGTTTTGAAAAAAACCCCTATAATACATTGCATAAAAATGAACAATAAAGAGAGGCTTATGACAAAAACCTTTGATGCTGACCTTGTTATGTGTTTGTCTAGGGAAAAGTATCTGTTGATGAGGATCAAAACTTCTTGTCCTTTGACTGAGATATTTTATGAGGGACAGCAGACAACTTATATGAGAAAAAAAAAAACAACGAAGATTGATCTAAGGTAATAAATACATGGTTTACCAGAGGAACCATTGTCCTGGTATAAGGAGTAAGAGTGGGGACCATAATCAAAAGGATAGGTAAAAGAAACATTACTAAAAGGTGTGAGGCACTGATTCATGCCTCAATCATGCAGGAAGCAGACCTGTATCACTTGCCAACCTCAGAAATATACCATAATACAGCAAACAAAATACATGGTGTTCTTGCCTACATTCTTTAGTTGGCCAAAGCATTTTCCAATCCATGAACCAGCCTCAGATGAGAGATACTGCAGACAAATAATCAAAATAGCACATCTGAGCATCTGCTCTTCTAATCAGAAGCACTGCAGTGTTTGGTGATGGAGCCGACTTCTGAGGCTTTCTGAAGATTCGTGGGGACCGAACACCATGAAGGTGGTTCAGAAGTGTCAGAGATGATGAAATGAAAGGCAGCTGGAAAGGCATGAGCATAAAGGGCACACTGGAGCAGCAGGGAGGCTCACATACCACCGGTGGCATGAAATCATGGGACAGAAGTATTTGAGGGGGAGACTAAATGCAAACAAAGTCAGTACAGAAATACATGGTAGGTTAGTGAAGGATTAGGAAGAAACATACGATATATGGTAACACAGGAAGAAAAGCAGAGGAATTAATGTGAATTCATAGTGGGTCTGAGATAATGGGCAAGGCAGAAGAGCAGACTAAAATGAGTTGATAGGCAAACCAGAAGAATGATACACAACTGCTGCAATTTGCACCAGTCTCCTGCAGTTTAGGAAAGACTGGTTAGTATGTATGTTAATAACTAGTTCTTTCTCACTAACCTGCCTTCCACTGCCACTGCTATATTCAGCCATGCCAAGCAGTGTGCTGCTGTACAGATGGGACTGGACATACATAAAATCTCTGTTCTGTACTAGCACATTCTACAGCTATTTTTGTGGAGATATGGTGAATATCTGTATCTGTTTAATGCTAGATAAAGCACCAATCCTTCTATGATGTGAGTGCACTTTGCAGTTTGCCTGAGCTGCATTAGTAATGATTCTTCAATTGTGGTTAGTCAGCCATCTGTCTAACAATTTCAAAAGCATTAACCACACTGCTTTTTTTCTGATGTGGAGTAATGTCAAATGCTTTGCTGAAGTCAAGAGATATGTCCCCTTTATTCTTCTTTTCTATGAAGCTTATTATCTTATCAAAGGCAGAAACCAAGTTAGCTTGACATGATTTATTTTTATGAATCCATACCGCCTTTCTGCATTAATCTCTTTTAAAAACTTGCAGACAGTCCACCTTATTGTTTGTTCTAGTACTTTAACTACTTCTTATGGTCTGCACCTCGCATGAATCAATTTTCTATTCCTCTTTGCTAAAGATAAATAATTTTAATTGATGTTCTGATCCACTCTATCACTATATACCCAATTAAACAGAGTGTGGATCATTTCTCCTACAATCCAGGTAAAACATGAGTATCAAGGCCAGGTTTGATGGATGTCTGTCCATGCCTCAACTATATCATGATAACAGAAATGCCTGAGGATAGCTTGCCCAACACTACCTCAAATAGGTGTCTACTACAGGTCAGGACAGGAATCTTTCCTGATTCCTGTACCACACTGATAGGGAGGGTGTCGTGCTATCTAACCAATGATTTCTGATTGTTAAAGAATCGATGTTTCTCAGTGCTGCCATTCTGATAATGTCTAACATTGTTTAGTGAAATCTGCTATAAAAAGAGAAATATGATCCAGAAAAGGATGGACAGTGAAGCTCCTTTCACCCTGGTCAAAGCCTGGAAGATGTGGAGTAAAGACAGATGCAGTTTTACTATGAAGTTCAGGATTTAGCTTAAGTTGCCAGTAATTCTTGACTCTTGTCTTGGACTTCAGAGACTGATGTCAGGCAGCTGTGGATATTGAGGAGACAGTAAAATCTGATTTGAATACAGGAAAAAATTACCCAAGAAAATCCAAAGATAAGATAAAACTACATGATCAAAATCTAATGGGAACCCACATTATCCATCATATATCTGTCCTATTATTTGTCAACATGGACAACAGCATGGAAGGTATTTTCGGCAAGATTTATTTTTACTTCAGTGACAGCTAATTTGTCATATAAACTGATCTCTAGGGCTATGTGATGTCCAAGTGTAGAAAACAAGACAGTGAGTTGCTTTAGTCAGCTGAAAGGGATGGCACTTTCGGTGATGCTAGTAGTTTAATACCAATATTTTTATGATTCAAGGGACACAAGGTAGAAAGAAAACACATCTAAGCTGAAATTTCAGCTATACAGACACATGAACATAGAATATAGCTGTCTGAGAGCCTGGCTTTAGCAAAGAATGACAGAAGCTACATTCTCTTCTCACTGGTGGCAGAATCAAGGCTTCAAAACTTAAATAATTCTAACCTAAAGCTAGACAAAATTCTGCCATCATTTTTGAGTGGGTTTCATTCTGAGTGGGTTTAAGTTTAATTTTTGAGAGGATTTAATTTCAACATATCACTCTCTAGTCCTCAACCTGAGAATTCAAAGAAAATAACTAAAGAAAGCAAATTAGATTTACACAAATGGAAATCATACTTTTCTTGATTTTTTTTTACCATTATACTACTGTATTTATTTAATAAATAATTTAGAAGCAATTATATCTTTATAACATTCATTACCCAAACATTCATTCTGTTGATCTCAGATGACAATGTTAGAGATGGCAAATTTGGGTGACATTTTCCCTCTGGCATAATTTCAACCCCTCATAGGTCTTCTCTCACTGCTACCATCTAATGTTCTCAAAAAAGGGGATATTACATTTAGGATCATATCCTCTTATGGTTTTTTATGTTTGCGTTATGTTTATTTTTTGCATTACAAGCATGTAACACAGCATTGAAGAACACCAGCAATGAAAACTGATTATGTTTTCCTGCAGCACGTTGTTATTTCAGAGTTTTCATATGTTTCTTATAGGACATGCAAATTAGAGCATCTGACATCTTTATCCACAAAGGGGGTCACTACCTTGTCTGAATTTGTTGTGACCCAAAAAAGCCTGTGCAACCACTGTAGTGTGGTTCCAAACTCAAGCTAATAAACTCTCTTGTCAGCAGTTATTAGATTTATCTTGGCAATAGCACAACTTCAGGTCAGCTCAAAGAGAGCTTGCATTTGCCCAGAATACATTTTATACACATAGTATAAAGAGGCACAAAAATTAGGAGCTACTTTCCTGGGAAAGACAAGTGTCTTTTCCCTCACTACTCATTGATGAAAACTGTGCGATGTTCCATTTTTCTGAAAGATCCCAACTTGATAGATGTTGTCTATTTCTGTTGAATATAGCTCACTGTTTACTTAAATGTACATTATACTGTTAATTTTGGTGCCACAACTTGGTTTGTTTCCTAATCCACTAAGTATTTCACTTCAAAATTATTCAAGGAGCATTTGTGTTCCCTCCTACACTGCGTCTCAGGTAGTTAGAACAAAGCGAAAGCTACAGCTCTAAATCTAAAGTGAATTTTCAGGGTAATCTTGTTGATCTAAAATGGACTTTTTTAAAACCTGTATCTTGTTGATCTGAAGATTCATCAGAAATCTCAAACTGCTACAATTTTAGATGAATCTTCAGAAAAGAGCTTCTCTGGTTCCTATATAAGGTTCAAAACATAGGGATTTAAGGCACAGCTCTTTCAAGAAATTTATCTTCCAAACCTTCTACACAGTTGGCAGAGGATGTCTCACACTCAAATAAAGCTTCACTGTAGACTACATTAATATATTTTGTGTGGAGAATCAAAAGCTCAGTAAGAAACCCAAGTTACTCAGTATGCAAAATTAACATTGATCGATAGATTTGGGGTTACAGTCCCAAAAATGTGCATTTCAGCTGAACAGAACATGTGGTTTTCTGAATAAAAAAGGCAGCTATTCATATAATTTACAATCTGTAATTAGGGATGATGAACAATTACAGGTCTGGAACAGAAAAGGTGCCCTTAGAAAATGCAAATTTCCAATCATGCTTTCCACCACCCCCCCCCAGTTTGAAACATTCGCAAATAGAGAACCATAACATGATGATAGTTTTCAGATACAAAATTAAATTTCTAGGTGAAACGAGAAAAAAAAAGCTGGAATTTCCTGCAACATTTGTAAAAGGCAGTGGGCAAGTGACTGGATAGTATCTCCCACTGGCTGGCAAGATGTTGCTATGCAAGAATTTCAGTCACATTTTTATATGTGTGGCAACATGCACTCTTTCTCACATTTGGACTTTAGAGGAAGCGAATATCTCAGATATACATAACTGCTCCCTCATCCAGCCACTTAAATCAGCAAGGTCCTAATGAAATATTTTTTTCTTTTTTTCCTTTTTAAAGCAGATGTTTTTCTGCTTGTCTGTTCTCATGGTCTTCCAGCAGCAGCACATTATGGTGAAAATAAAAAGTAATAGTTGCCTGTGACAGAGCTACATCTTATTTGCACCAAGTAGCTTTCAGAAGCGTGTTACCTGACGAAAACTTGATAGTTTAGTTTTCCCATTCTATGTATGCATTTTGTACTTCCCCACGTGCGTAATTGTGAGCAAAAGGAAACCTTGGCAATCCTGTGGTAATGCTTAGACTTGATGATGTTTTTCCAACCTAGTTAATTCCAGGAGTCTATGACTATGTGTAAGAAAATACAATTTTTGTTTCCTCAGAGTACAAAAAAGCATCACACAAACCAAAACTGTCCAGCTGATGTTTTCACTTGCCTGAGAGTTTCATGCACTTTCACATAGGTGCAGCGAGAGTATTGACTAGGTTTGGTATACTCTTTTGATCTACTTCTTGGCTCACATTTCAGAAATACGCAGGGTTGTGTTGGAGGAGAGCAATACAGTGCTGTGAACATACACAGCTGGCTCTGCAGACAGCACCTGGGCTAGCTGAGACAGACGGGACACTTGACAGCTGTGCCCAGCAAAGCCTCAGCAGTCACATGAAGCAGCAAGTTCATTCCAGCACTCAGCCTCATTCACTGACAGATGCTCCCCAAACCTTACAGGGCATGATGCTGTGCCATGGACATATACCATGGGCTCTTTAATACCAGCTAAATTGTCTGAGGAAAAAACTGACATTATTCAGCATAGTGTCACATCAAATTTCTTGAGAATCTGAATGATGCTACACGGAAGGTAGGAAGCAGGTGCCTGTTTTTCCAGCTCCACTTCATAGATTCACCATGAAATTAAGTACATTAAGTTGATTTCTTGGCAGACAACTTACAGACTGTCTTCATAAGACAAGCCTGTATCTGGCCAAGGCAGACCTTCTCTGGTATTTCCTTTTCACCACAGGGAAAATTTGGAAGGCTGGAGCTAATTCTTAGTGTTAGCTCCAGCCTCCATACAGCTCTTTTCTCCATTATCATGGAAAAATGTAAGGCCTCTGTATGGCTCCATAACCTCCTCTGTCTCTACCACACTAAACACATGCTACTTGATCATCTGTCACTTGGTATATGGAGAGGCCAACAATGCTGGTGCAGCAGCCAGGCAACTTGCAATGTGCTGCATGGGGCTGATGAACCCACATGCTTCCTCAGAGTAGGGCAGCAAGCACTCTCTTTCACAGGATTCCACCAAATGCCAACACTGACCAGGGCACTGTCATGCCAAGACTGTACTTTCTCATCCTGCTCAGCATTATCTCTTGCCTCCTGGTACTTCTCATTTGTCATCATTTACTACCGTTTCCACATGTCAGTCACCCAGGCAGAGCTTGCTCTGCTGTGCCTCAGCTACTGAGTTGTGATCTATTAACAATGTTTCAGATAAGTAAAGTATCATAGAATGACAGAATGGTTTGGCTTGGAAGGGACCTTAAAGCTCATCCAGTTCCACCCCCCTGCCACAGGCAGGGATACCTTCCACTAGACCAGGTTGCTCAAAGCCACATCCAACCTGACCTTGAACTGCCAGGGATGGGGCAGCCACAGATTCTCTGGGCACCCTGTGCCAGTGCCTCACCTCCCTCACAGTAAAGAATCTCTTTCTAATAGTTAAATCTCCCCCCCTCCCTTTCAGTTTAAAGCCATGATCCCTTGTCCTATCCCTACACGCCCTTGTAAAAAGATCCTCTCCAGATTTCCTGTAGGCCCCCTTTAGGCACTGGAAGCTGCTCTAAGGTCTCCCTGAAGCCTTCTCTTCTCCAGGCTGAACCAGCCCAACTCTCTCAGACTGTCTTCACAGGAGAGGTGCTCCAGCTCCCTGATCATCTTTGAGACTCTCCTCCACTATACTGTAGAAAATTTGATCCATCACATCAAAAGTGGTTTAGAAGGTCACACCAATACACTACAATGCTTTATAGGCTGCATTTTTCATGACAAATCTTGAAATATTTAGATGGTCTTCCAGGACACTGAACATATGCTCAGAGGTCCTAAGGACCATAGCTCCCAGCACCTCCAACACTGCATAATAATGCTCAGCTCCTTTGCAGAATTAAACCTTTTGTAAGAGACTTGGTCTGCCTGCTTAACATACAAGGAATGCCATGGGATTCAAAACTTTGCAACGAAAACACAGCAAAGATTCAATAGGGAAAGAAGTGAATTTGACATTTATGTCCAGTGAAAAGATCTGGCACTAGCATATCTAAAGCACAAGAGAGAACCTCTAATGAACTACAAACTGAGAATGGATGACACATTGCCTGACACACTATACACTGGCCTGTCTTTCCACATGCAAATTAAAAGCAGCAGATTAAATATAGAATGCAATTTACTGGAATTTCAATATCTAAGTGCAAGGAGCATGATAAATAAGAAAATACACATGTATGATATGAAGAGAGAAGCCTTGAGGGCTTTGTGGTTGACTAACAAAAATTGGGATTCAGAAAAAAGACATCTGGAGATGAAAAGCCTAATAAGACAAGGGAAATGATGGTAATACTGGAAAAAATCCTGCAACACACACATCAAACAGGATCTAAAAGATTCAGATTTAAGTCTGAAATATGTTACCCCAAAGAGAGCTATTGAGGCAGGGAAAGTGAAGCCAAAAGGCTGGGAATGAATATACCCTTATAAGAAAGTTGTTGATAAAAAGCCATCCAGAACACTTTACAGAGCAAGCAGGATTAAATTATTAAGAAAGACTGGACTTCCTAACCTCACAAAGGCTAACTGACAGTAACAGTGGGAGGCTGAGGGTGAGACATCTCTTGTAGCAAAGAGAGTATAAATGCCACAGGGTAAATCCTGTGCAACTCAACAAGAAACCTGAAAGAATGAAAACGTGAAGAGGATCTTTTATTAGTGGGAAATATTTTTTCACTGACCCAACATTTTCATGGGAGAAAAGAAACTAATTTTCATTTTGTCTAATGTTTTATTTTCCTTGAAAACCCTACTGCTTTTACAGAAGAACATGAAATTTTCAGAGTCTGTGTTATATGCAAATTTTACAAGCTGACATCCCTCAAGCAGGCCACAGGGGTGAGCATTTCTCTCTACAGCATTACTCAGTCCTGATCTCATGGCATATTTCAGAGGACAAGGCTAGCCTTTAGTGAACTGCATCTTTAGAGGTGAAGCATTTTTAGAAGCTTCACTACTAGTAGAGTGAAAAGAAAAATTGTTGGAAATACAAGACTGTACAATAAATCACTACACAAAAGCAGCCCAGGAAGGAGGACTGGAACATATGTGAATAGTCCAAATAAAATAAACCAGTTAGGAAGATGTATTTTGACCTTTCACTACTCCTTCCTTTGTTTTCCTTGTTCACTCCCCAATTCTGCATCTTTTATCTGTTTCCATTTGCCAGTTTTACTTATCTTGTTGGTTTTGTGGGGTTTTTTTTTTAATTATCCTTATTTTCTTTCGTGTTTTGCATGTTTTGTGATCTTGTGACCTATGTCTTTCTAGTATCACTTCTCTATTCCTACCCACCTAACTCATTAGTCATCTTTCTATAGGCCCTGTGCTGTGTTGTTTAATTTCTTCCCATAGATAAGTGGAGCTTTTGTTTATGAACAGGATATTATGAACTTGCTCTTTTTTCTGTTTTTTACTTACCAATATGGTTCAAAGATGGTCACTAAGCATTACCAATTTACAAATCGGCAAACAGAACCACAAGGAGACTTGGTTTCACAAAGCTCTTGGTAGCAAGTAAAACTAATATCCTCTATGTAAAATTTATATGGTTTTAAGTATTAATTCTGCTATTTTACCCTCATTCTCTGTTTCAAATTCCTCCATCTCATCAGTTGCTCTCATTTTATTCTCCACATTTTCTTTCTCCTTGAAGATTTTTTCGCCTTTCAGCCACTAGAAATACTCCATTACCCATGCACGTACATACAAATATATCTATAAATGCATTTCTATGTGATATTGCTATACTCCCACAAGCAGCTTAACAACTGGAGAACTGCAGTAAAAAGAAGATATGCAGTAAGATATCAGTCCCATGGATTAATGATGACTGGGACACTGGTAATCACCAGATGCAAATATCTGGAGACTTGAAATCCATGTTTGTTCATTATTTTGGACTTGAGCATTCAGCAATACCATGACACAACTAATAAATAACTGTTCTATGTTTACACTTATTTTTATTAATCCGTTTGGTTCTGGGATATGGTTTTTTTCCTAGTTGTCATTTAACTAATAATTTTAATCTTATGTGCCACTGTATTGGGTTTTTAATTGAAATTAAAATGTGCTACATCTAATGCCTTCTCTTTAATTTCTCATTAGTAGTTACACTGAAAAAAGCTGTGAGGCTTGTTTCATTTGACCTAATTTTAATGGGTTTTCTTCCTATTATTAGAAATACCTTGCCTGAAATATTAGGTCTCTGCTTTCTATCACAAGTTAAAACTTCTTTTTGTGCACCTTCTGAATTCTAGATGATCTCACAAAGAAATCATGTCACTCAGTGCCTCATTGCACATGTCAGTAACAGACCATCCAGTGTCACATATCTTCAAAGGCTGCAATAAGGGAAGTCTGTTAAATATTAATGATCATCCATTCAAATGGGAATAGCTTAAGACAGTAGCATGATCACATTGCAACTGAGACTAGATCTGTCCAACTTTGATCCAAGTGATTGAAATCTGTAAGGTTTAAAATCCCTCTCGAAAGTAGCCAGGCATTTGAATGTGGAATTGGAAAAGCAGAGCTCCTGAGATCCGGAGAGCATTTATAGAAAGAAAAAACTGTGCAAGCAAGAATAAATGGTGCACTCATACACTCTTTAAGAGTATCTTTCAGACCACCCAGAAGAAGAAAATAAAGCATTAAAAAAGCCTTGACAACGGGCAATGACTTTGAACTGAAAAAGGGTAAATTCAGATGGGACACTGGGAAGAAACTCTTCACAATGGGGGTGATGAGACACTGGAACAGGTTGCCAGGAGAGGTTTTCAAGGCCAGACTGGACTAGGTTTTGAGTAACCTAGGGGAAGATGTCCCTTTGTGATGTGGACTGGACCAGATGATCTTTGAAGGTCCAAGCATGGACCTCTCCAGGACAGTTTTCAAGTCTGCACAAGAAAAACTATCTACAAATATACTTTTATATACATATATGTGCTCTGCTAAATAACTATGGAATTAAATACCTATTAAAAACAAACAGAGGTCTACATGCTTTTTCTAAACTAGATCCCAAGTTTGGTTATTTGCATATATTTTCTTATACAGATCCTTTTAATGGAGAGTTTTCATTTTTCTTGCATATGCAAGTTTAAAGGACTGGTTATATTATAAATTACCATGTTCACCCGCACTTATTTTCCTTTTGCTACCTTATGAATAGCTTATGCCTTTCCATGTTGGAAAATTTAACCTTAATCTCTGATAATTTCCTGCTGTAGCAGGAATAAATGGCATTTTAAAATATCTTGGTTAATCAAGTCAACCTATTTTAAGATGATCTATGGCTTTGGATAATTCTTCTTTGAACACACATAGTTAATTCAAGAAGGAAAAATTTTATTTAGCAGTCATTTTCATTTCATTAGTTGTAGCATGAATCTTTAAATCATTAGGGAACATAATGCCTTGTTTTTCAATGTTCGGGCTATTAAGTCATTGCCTGTGGACTACAGCTGCATGCCTGTCAAATCACTGTGCTAAAATATCTAAGATTTCACAGCAAAAACCTGATATATCAGACAAAGCCCATCTAGAAACAAATATGTTATTGCTGACTTTTTAAAGAGCATTTCTAATCGTGTTTTCATTTTAAAATGCAAATGTTTATGGCTTCTCAGGGAATCTCCTGTGTACCTGAGCAATCTTGTCACATAGGAAATCCCATTGCAAAGTGACATAATAACTCTATTTCTGTTGTGACTGATTGACTTCAGCTGTCACTAGCATAATCAACAATTTCTTAATCTCTAAAAGTTTTCCACTACCACTTCAGACAGATCCTAGACCATAAGAAACATAACAGAAGCACTCTACTGTCAAATGCATTGTTTTGAAGCCTTGTGTTGCAAAATGACCTGTATGCACTCAGAATTTCAAGGACCAATAAAAAGCCAAGTCATAAACAGATACTATTGGTAAAAACCCAGAGTTATCTGAAAGCTATTTTCAATAATTCTGATTAAGAATTACTGCACTGTGACTGAAGAGCAAAAGCTCTGGAAAAAAAGTTTTCATGTTGACCCTTTTTTTCACATCTATTCTACAGTTGCATAGACAACTGGAAATGGAAGGATTTTAACAGCACAAATCATCGTAACATTTTATATTTATTTTAGTTTTTTAGGGATAAGGAATTGAAAACCTATTGTTTCAAGGTCACATTGGATGGGGCATTGAGCAACATAGTCTAGTGGAAGATGACCCTGCCTATGGGACATTACTCAAAGTGCCAGAATTTCTTATTAAATCCTTTCCCCTGTTGACATAATAGGAGCACTATTGCAAGAGATTAGCTTAAAAATCTAACAAGAATTGTGTGAGTTCTATAATACCAATGTAACATTTGTAGCATTTATACATTAGACATGACAGAGACCATACACAGAGAGTGGAGACTCAATTAAAACTGAGTTATAAAGCCATGAATGAAAGGTCAAATTTTACTCTTTCAGACCACACCAGCATCTTTCACTGCAAGGGCATTGCAGAACTATGGACTGGCCCCAAATGGTTTAAGATGTGTCCAGAAAAAAAGCTTTTACATTTCTTTGGGACTAGAGGTTATTATTTTCTTTCATTTAAAAACAGAGAAATTCTTAGGTAATCTAGCTTGACATTCTGATTAATAAAGGCCACGAAATGATCCTCTGGCTGCTATCTTCCACACCATAAGTCACAGAATCCAGTCCTGAAATCGTTTCTAAATATACCCAAGGGACAGAGTCTAAAATTAGTCTAATCATCTACCCAGTAAGACATTCTCCACTATGACTCGGAGTGATAAATTTCAGTCTTTCCAAAACTACATATACTCAAAAACCAGTTAAAGAAGAATGTAAATAAAGGATGATCAAAGGCTACACATCATTGCAACAGCTGGCATGCTGGCTGTTAGGGTTACTGGAGACCTTCAGGTTAACTGACATCTTTGGTTACTACAGAATGTCCACCCTCTGATGTTTTCTCTTCTCCAGAGAGGAAAACTAGATATCCCTGAACATCTTGCCCCAAAAAAAAGGCAGAGAGCAATTGTGTGACCAGATGATCAAAGCTGGTTGCTCTTGGAGGAAATGAAGAAATAGCCTGTAAAAAGGGAGAAGAAAGAAAAATCAGGACCAAAGTCACTAAAGGGATTTGGGAATGCTACAAAAACATGAAGGGCATGTTAGAGAGATCAAAAAAAAAATCTTCAAAGCCTGGCTAGGGCATCAAACTTTCTGGCTGATTATCTGTATGAGACACCCGCAATTTTGACGTTTGCTCACAAGGCACTAAACTTTAAAAAGATTAGTACTGGACAAGCAGTTCAAGCATAAATCTGGGTCCTTTTCCGTTGGCAAGTGACCAGCCTGAAAAAGCAGGCTTATGTTATGCATAAGCAGAGGCACAAGAAAGGCAGAGCACAGATTTGGATGAAAGAAGCCTTGCTGCTTTTACCAAATGTGCAAACTGGAGCTGGATTTCCCCACACGCATACACACAAAGAGGAGAGTGATTCAAATGCAAGCAAAGAATTCAATAGTCCAGCCTGGCATCAGCAATGTAAAGTGAACTGAACAGTCAGTCTGTTATTTCTTCTGAATGTTGCAGGTGCACAATGGTAACAGCAAAGAACTGCACTATACCATGCTTTGCCACTTGTATTAAAGGTAGGCAGCTTGATATAGGGAAGATTTCAGTCTTTTCCATAACAGTAAATTCAGAACTGGAACTCATGTAAATATTATTGCTGATGCCAACTACTGTAAATAATAAAATCCACAAGTGGGTAGGACACTTCACAGCTGCTGATGATATTATCGACATCATTATCGACTAGAGGGTGGACCCTGGAACATAGGCAGGCAACTTCTTTATGTTGTCAAAACAACTTTCTGTGCTTAGTCATGTTAACACAAGGATCCACATCACCAAAATGATTCATTAAACCAAATAAAAAGCAATATAAAATCATTCGTGACCCCAAAAGGAGCAGAATCCATATGAAGGCCTAGTTTTGAAAATCCAGGATATTCTCAGGAACCTAGACTTCAATGCAGGTAAGAGGACAAGTGACTCAAGTTAGCTAAAAAGCATTCAACTCATCAGAACATTTTTGAGAAAACAGCCTCGATTTGCTCTTATTGCTGAGTAAAATAATGTTAAAACATCAAACTGTAATCTCCAACAGTGAGACCTTTTATGATTTCATGTAACAAGCTGAAAACCCCAAACCCTGCAGGCACCACCCTCAACACTGGTATCACAATTCTGTCCAGTCCAACTAAGATGGGAATTGTTGGAGATCTTGCAGTTCTCACATTCAACAGATTCCACGCGGCCACCTGAGACTCTCCATGCTCTCTCCAAAGAATTCAGCAAACAGCCCACAACAATTACATGAAGGAGCAAATGCAGGGAAGAAAAAAAGCAACTATGGTCATGAAAAAGTAAGAAAAATGAAAGATCCATGTTTTGTGACAACCAAAAAGATTTATCTTTGTTGGCCTTTGTTAACATGTTGCAAGAGGCAGAGTTCCCTATTGCAGCTGACAATAGCTTCATTTAAATGAGCAACACTGGGCCAAAAAGAAAATTATTTTATGCTTCAGAACCACAGAACTCAGTAGATTTCAACTTTCAGTTGTAAGAAATAGGCAAACTAATGGTAGAGTTAGAGTGTGAATTACTACTTTATGTGCTGAAATAATTGGCTGANCTTTGTTAACATGTTGCAAGAGGCAGAGTTCCCTATTGCAGCTGACAATAGCTTCATTTAAATGAGCAACACTGGGCCAAAAAGAAACTTATTTTATGCTTCAGAACCACAGAACTCAGTAGATTTCAACTTTCAGTTGTAAGAAATAGAAAGGCAAACTAATGGTAGAGTTAGAGTGTGAATTACTACTTTATGTGCTGAAATACTTCAACTGGCTGAATTCACTGCATCAACTAAATAAGCACCACTAATGTAAATATCAACCTAGTTTCAACAAAAGGATAATATTAGTGAAAAACTCCCATGCCTTTGGAGAGAATTAAAAATTGCTATCTTGCTTGTAAATACACTCAATGACTTCCAGAATGACACCATATCTCCAGCAATGAGGATGTAATGAAACCCTTTATGACTGAACCAAATACACTTTTTGGAAGCTGGCCATGAGATGTCTCCAAATAACCTGAAGATTTCTATGTCTACTAAACCATAAACCCTGGTCTTTTGCTTAACCATCCCCCTCTAGTAAGGTATTTGTTTCTGCAGCTGACCATTAAGAAGAAACATGCCTCTTCTAGTCATGTATTAATAGGATACAGTCAGAAGTATCAAGGCTAGTGTCAGTGTATCACAAAAATTTAGGATGCAGAGCACAAGTAAGGTAGGAAAGCTGTCAGATGTCACCATGTGTATGGCTTAAGGCAAGGGCAGAAATCCGCTCCATATTGGAACCTGAGCCCAAATTCAGCAATATTCCACAGGCACATCTTAGAGCAGGAAACATTTTGGGGAACAGGTCACTCCAAAGGAAATAACATAAAATACTACAAGACCTATCTTATTCCTGAAATTTTTAATACAGCAAAACTAGCCATACAAGATGATGCAGAAGGATCACTGAAAATCCAGGTTCCATGCATTCAGTTTTAATATTGTCTAGGTATCTCAGTGTTTCTACTTGCTCATATTTACCCAACTATCTGTAAGTACATAAACACACTGTCCATTTATCTAGCCTGTTCTTCAACAGCTTGTCTATGAGGATGAGAAAAGTCAAGTTGACGCCAAGATAAAAAAACATCCACTACTCTTCCCTCATCCATCAAACCAGTCACCTCATCATAGAAGGCTATCAGGTTGGTTAAGCATGATTTGCCCTTCATAAATCCATGTTCACTACTCCCAGTCACTTTCCTGTCTTTCATATGCTTGAAAATGTTTTCCAGGATTATCTGCTCTATCAGCTTTCCAGAGGTCAAGTGCAGCTTACTGGCTTGTAGGTCCCAGATCCTTCTTGTTGTCCATCTTGAATAAATGACTTTTACTTTATCTAAGTCCCCAGAAGCCTCCCCCAGACACCATAATGTAAGATTATCAGTTCTGTCTCTTACTAGCAGCCCTTGATCCTCAAGTACAGTCCCTTAAACCCCAAATATGTCACCAACAGTGGTTGTGCAGCCAGTTGTTATCTTTCAGGATCTCCTGAAGCTCTTTCCCCTCCCCAGGTAGATCAAGGAGAGATAACCTGGGCTCTCATGCCCTTGAAAATCACCCCTGAGCCATGTGGTCACACTTTATATGCTCCAGGTCTCTTCTAGCACCATCGTTGGACCAGCATGGGATATAATCCAAAGGCTGAACAAACCTCTGCAGTCTCCACACAACATCCTAGATCTGAGCCCCAAGCAAAGACCAAAATTCCACAGACAGCAGATCAAAATCAGCCAACAAGGGCTTTCACCATGCACAGCAGGGAATTGCTCATTACTATTCCCTGTCACTTCCTCCTGATGCCATACAGCTCCCAGCCCCTCATCTGCAACCAGGACACTGAATCTGCTCTGTAGACACGGATCCACAGGTAGATAGGAACTGCCCCATTGCCAGAAGTCATAAGCTCCCGGACTTCACCATCAGCGGTGTCTTCATTTCCTAACATAAGCACAGGCTCTGCATAGCTCCCCTTCAGTATATCTGGGAGAGGTAAAGCTTTTGAACCTGCAGGACCTCACAGAAGATCCAGTCAATCTCCTTTACAGTATTGACCTGGGCTCAGCAATAGCAGTCAATTTTTCTCCTTCTTAGTAGCTGGTGCAGCTCTGTGTTTTGACTCAACTTGGGAACAAAACTGATAACAGGAATGTTTTTAGTTACTGCTTGAATGTTTTGTTCTGACCAAGGACTTTGTGAGTCTCATGCTCTGCCAGGGAGGAGGGGAGGCTGGGAGGAAGCAGGGTCAGGACACCTGACCCAAGCTAGCCAAAGAGGTATTCCATACCATAGCACGTCATGCCCAGGATGTAACTGGGAGTCACCCAGAAGGGCGAGTGCTCTTGGGGTGGTTGGAGGAGGTGGTCAGTCAGCACTTGGTTGGGGTGTTGTGAGTTATCTGTCGGTGGTTGGTGCAGTGTTATGAGTTTTCTCTCGGTGGTTGGTGAGATGCTGTATTCTTTTTCCTTGTTATTTCCTTTATCATTATTATTGGTGGTAGCAGTAGTGATTTGCGTTATGCCTTAGTTACTAAACTGTTCTTATCTCACCCTGTGGGAGTTGCATTCTTTTGATTCTCCTCTCCATCCCTCTGGAAGCAGGGGAGGGCAAGAAAGGGGGGTTGAGTGAGTGAACGAGATGCATGGCTGGGTTTAAACCACGACAAGTATCCCCACTGCCACACGGACTGCTGCCCTCCTGTAGCTCCATACTTGGCAACACAGCATCCTCCCACAGAACACACTTCCTGCAGGCAAGGGCCCCATCTCCCCAGCCCAGCCCAAGGGACCATGCATCCTCACATCCCCAGAAGTGCAGGGCTGTTTCTCCCTCCAGAGCTGCCCAGGTCAAAGCTTCTGCTGTGCCAGGGTAGTCACTCCTGTGGGTGCTGGGGTCCCTGCCTTGCAGTGCATCACCACCACTGAGCACAACCATAGTTACAAGCGCCCTCCTGCACACTGCTGCATCAGTTAGCTGGGTGCTAGGAAGGGTGCTCAAGTCAAGGCTTTTATGTTGGTCACTCCCCAGCACTGGCTGCAAGTGTGCTCCATCCTCCCAAATCAGGAAGGAGCTGGAACAAAGCCCCCAAAACACCCTGGTCATGGACAGCTGACAGAGCTCCTTAAGAGCTGACAGAGCTTTTGATAGAAGCCAAAGCCTCCTGTAGGTACCTTTAGATACAGGAGTCAGCTTAGAAAGTGTTTTACAGTTTCCCTAGAGGTCCTCCAACAGTCCAAGAAGCTCTGAAAGCAAGTATCATCCCTATTCAAGGCCACAGGCTTAATTTCCTTTAAAATTTTCTCCAGGACCCTTAACATCCAAGGACAGTAAAGAAACTCACAAGACAACTAAATAAAATGGGTCTAACTTTCTACTGCAGCTGCAAAGTTTAATCCCAACGTCTTTCTCTGCTTCATGCTTTGCAGTCTTTGGACTCACTGAAATGTGTATCAAAGGCAAAATAAAATGCAGGAGTATTTTATAGTATTTTCAAAAGATCACTTAAACCCTGAAGTGCAAACACTTATGCTTATGCTTAAGTTTATGCACCTTCTCAAAAACATGGGACTAATGTACTTGAAACCAAATATGGGCCAAGTGTTTACAGTGTTAGACATAGAGTCTAACACTGGGAGAAATGCTGTATCAAAATAATACAAATTTCAATGTATCTACAGTGAAACAGAAAAATCCATTCTGCAGCTAATAACAGGTTAATTTGTAGTTAGTCTTTCCTAAAACTGTAAAAATAAATACAAAAATAAATAAATTGATTTTATTTTTTTTTTACACCATATGTAAAAGACAGAAGGCGACAGCTAATAAATAGCATTTCTCATGCTGAGTCTCCCAGGGGAAGATTTGGCCTCTTCAAAGGGGGTGAAATCCATGCAAGTGGGAAAAGAAGCAATATTTTTCATTTTATGCTTTCCCATTTTCACTTAAGATTTAGCAAAAATAGAACAATCTACTGAATACAGGTGACTAAATACATGATCTCTGACTATGCAGCTGATGTTCTGGGCTTTGCTAAAATGCACAAGGAAATTATTCACCAAAGAATAAAATAAATTCCCACAAACATATATTGTCAAATATATGAATTTTCTTCCCAAAATATGTGATTTTTCATTAAAATATTTAAATTAGAAAATAATTGCAGGAAGATGCAATCAGATTTCAGAACCTTTCTACACATTTGCGAATGTTAGTTACGGAAAGGTATCCACAGGAGTGATACAGAACTGTATTTGAAAAGGCTTTTTTTATAACATTATTCTTCTGAAAGACTCGCTTTTGGTGAGGAATCCACTTTTCTTCATCCTATTATTACATTAAGAGACGGTCAGATTTGAATGACTGAAAAAAACATCCAGTTCCTTCTGTGGATTTCCCAAAACTTCAGTACCGCGGCATCCTTGCTTTAAGCACCTCTTTTTACAGCCTGAATATACTTTCAATATAGATTTTTATTTTGGCTTCTTACAGGAAGCAAACTTAGCCATATACAATAACACTGTTTGTCTGTTAGCAAGAAACTTGAACTCAGAGATACAGTTCAGCAAAATCTGACACTGGTAAATGTTCCAAAGCTATTAACTTCCTGCTAGTGTCATGAAAAAAGACACAGAGGTAGAAAAGATCAAAACAGTGTAGCAATAATGTATTGAAGCATATACAATTAAAACCAGCATATGACAGCAGAGCCCTTATTGTTGTAAGAATGCAATTATAAATGCACACTTGTATTAATTGCAATTGTAAGAGACTGTATATGAAGAAATTAGACCCCAAGTAAATGAAGCTAAAAACCAAAAAAAAATCACTGTATCAAGACCAAGTATTTCAGGTTAAGTAGAACCACATGGTGTCCGACAACCTCATTCACACCTCTCCCAGAGATGTTATCTCAACTACTCTCTCCGTTGCAGTACATGAAGTTTGAAGAATGTGTGTGTTGTGTTGCAGGAGTCTGCAAGGGGAATAGAGTCAGGACTCTACAAGGCACTGCTCTTCCAGTGCCAGCCTGGCCAGCACTGCCAAAGTGCAGGAATGGCCCTTAAAGGACTGAGGTGCCTGGGCTCAAGTACTGCATTTCCTCCATCAGCCCCCTCTTGACAAAGTGATGAGGCTCAGAGACAGTAACACAGCTGTAAGTTAAAACAAGATGGTGTCATCATGCACTGGCATTATTTTGTGGTCCTCTGGTGGGGCAAAAAGTGAAAAAGAAGTAGAGCAACAGGCTGCTGCAGTGTAGTGCTTCCTTTTGCTGAGGTGTAGAGGAACTTCAGAATTAATATTTCATAAAGCCCCCATTGAAGCTAGATACCTCACATCTTCCAATCATTACAGGTATGACACAATATAATTCTGCTTGCAGTTTATATGTAAAGCAAGCATTCCTAACTCCACATTAATGAAGTTTTCTGTCAGGAAATCTTCTACCCTTCAAGGGTGGCAACAGGATAATCAAATTATCTCAGGCTTGGGTATTATATACTCAGAAAAATCTAAATATAAACAAAACCAACACTCAAAAAAATAAATTTAAACTTAAATGGATAGTTCAGACACATAAACTGTTGTAACTGAATCAATCTTTGACGTCACAGATTAAAAGTGTACAGAAAAACTGTCTTTAATAGTTTTCTGAATTTAATCAGGAATTAAAATGTCTTGAACCTATGTGATGAGTGCATAATTTTCCAATATTATCGCTGGTTTTCTGGGGCCAGTTAAGGGTTATAAATCTTAAATGCTAAATATCAAAATCCTGAAACATTTTATTATCTTGAGAATTCAGGTGAACTGATAATCCTTTAAATAGTATGTCTTCTTAAGAACCAGGAATAGGCTGGCTTATTCTGGAGACATTGACATTTTGAGCTACTTTGATTTGGAGAAATGTAAACACAAGGTGAAAGGGTTGCTCTATCCCTAGAAAGCTTGGCCTTTCAGAGCCAAGAATTGAGGGCATAATTTTTTCACATGGCAGTAAAACTTGAAAGCAAAGAGGGTGAAATGAGCCCTGACACTTGATAGCTTTTCTTTTTCATTCACATTCAAGAAAGAATACTTAGCATTTCACAGCTTTTAAACTGATCATTCCCTTAACTCTGAATGGAAGAGTCTCCAATGTTTGTATTATTAAAAACAGGTCTTTCATACATCTTACAATAACAAATTTGGACATATTTTTAATTATAATATCTTAATATTAGCTCTTCTTTGATCTTGGACTTGGTGAGAATTGTTTAATTGTGTCTATTTTTTTAATATTTCTTTCCAACTGAAAAAATTGGTAGGTAACTTATGAACTGACACAGGAAAAATATTATGTACATTCAGTGGTCTACAGATAAAGAAAATACACTTGAATATTTACAACCAGTTAAACCACTGAGTACCAAGCAGGTGAGAAACATAGCCCAAAAAGTCCAGAAACAGTAACAAAGAATGGGCAACTATATTACATTTATTTAGGAATTTAATATACAGAATAGAAGTAAACAAGGATTGGATGTATGAACAGCAAGAGAAACTATGCCTTAGAGATAAAGATGCTCATGAAAACTGACCTGAAAAAAAAGAATCAAGGTGCTGACAGTGGACAATATTAAAAGTTTCAAAAGCAAACAAAGCAGAAACATATCTGAACAGAGGAGTAAACAACAAATTAAAGAGGAGGAAGCATCCTGGGAAACCACATCTAGATTAGAGGATGTAATTACAGGATTTGCAGCTTGATAAAGCAATTAATTATAGCAGTGGATTAATTTTAAGTCATGAGTGAACATTAGGTCTTGAAAAAGAGCCAGTACTTTCTTTTGGAAATCTTATTCTCCTCCAAAGTTCTGTTAGAGTTTCACCTAGCCAATGCACAATCGAAACTGAAATGCACTTGACATATGTGTTTAGTTACTTTCAATGGCATATAATGGCATTCTTTCAATGCCATTTACTTTCAATCATATAATGGCATTCCCAAATACATCAGACAATGACAACAACTACTATTGCATTATTATTTTTCAGATTCAATGAACAATTACAACAGCTTAAATCTGAAATTGTCAACATCACTTTAACAGCCAAATGTCTAATATTCTTTAAAGAGCAAATAGTGAAAATCTGAAAACAGTACAAGACAAAAGCTAAGAAAATATGTAGAAAAAGAAGCTGAAGTTATAGGCCAGCTTTATTCTTGGTGTCTAATTATATATCTAAAATTTAACACAACTGTGTTCAATACTTTCTGTGAATACTAGTGCATGAGGAACGGCATCCAAGGATGCCATACTTCCTGAAGATCTGGTTTTCCCTCAAGAAGACCATCTATGAGGACCAGACAAGTGGCATTTATTGTTCTGAGTGGATCAAGACCAATGCGTACAGACAAACAATATTACAGAAGAACTGTTATTTTATTGACAGAAACTGCAAACAAAGATAGTTCAGAGGAACCTGACTTCAATGATGCAAACCTTTTCATCATATGTTATGCAGATCTGAGAACTTCATTGTCTTTACTAGTTTGCTCAGGTTAAATAAGCATACTCCACAAGCTTTAAGAAACTAGACACTATTGAGATGTTTAGTATTTCTTCACTTTATATGGCAAGACTCTGCTTCACGTGGTCTAGACAAACTCCCCTGTGCTGCTCCCCATCTGTCCCTGTCTCTTGAATTTTCATAAGCAGCTTCAATTGTTTGTAACACCAGAAACAAAAATTATGAAGAAAATAAAAAGGAAATGGAAGATGCAACATCATATCAAAATATGCAAAACTTTTTTTATTAGTTTGATGAGAATCAAAAAAACCCTGTGTTGTTGATCACAAGTAGGTCAGTATATCTACAAAATATCAGACACAAACTAGAGAAAAGGTAATGCATATTTCCCATAAGGTGCTATATGAAGTTTGGTAAATAAATGAATATATGAAGTCATATTTATCAACAAAATAAAATGGATAGTTTCAGGTAGACTAAGAATGTCTAGAGCTCATGCTGTGTGATTCTACAAGTTCTATGATCTACATCTGATGTGCCTGGTAACTAGCTCACAAAGAAATAAAGAATGAGAAAAAGAAGAAACACTTGTACTCTAACAGAAATGGCTTTGGTGAGAGATTAACTTTACTTGGCTCTTATTTTTAAGTAAAAGTTATCTTATTAAAAAGAATATTAAACTTTGCTTACCTCAGAGTTTGCTTTTATTCTCTTACCCACATTCCTGCAAGGGAGGAAAGGTAGTTCAGTGAAGCCTACACACTGATCTGCAGTCAGACCTTAACTGCTTGAAAGTAAAAATAAGTTTAGGATTCAGAACCTCTTTTCCACTCTTTAAAGAAGCATAACAATCTTTGTCCATTTTTAACAGATAATACAAGTAATTCTGTTAATAGTGAAGTAGAAGACATAAGAAAATAACTTCTTCTACCAATTGTCCTAATTCTATTTCATGCCACTCTAATAGGTTTTTATGCCCTTTAAAATTTTATAACCTCCTTTATAAGTGTCTTGGACTGCAAGAGAGAAATGGCTTCAAGACCAGAAATAGAAACCTGAGTATAAGAGAAATAAAACTGCCTGGTTTCCGTCAGGTTTGGCAGGAAATTCAGACATAAAATGTACACACGTTTACACAGTTACTTTGCATATACAATGACCAGTCAACCAACCATTAATTTATCAAATTGATCATTTGTGCAGCATATCCTTAAAAAAATATCCTTACGTGACAAAAGAAAAATCACATACATCTTTGCATGCATACTTGCATGCCTGACCTTTCAAATAATAGGCCCATTTTTTTATTGTGATTTACATATCATGTAGATAATCATTAGGTACTGGGGTAGAATCTTAATGACTAAAGCTCATACAAGGCTAGTTTATATACATTCAATGCTCACCTGGGCAGGATTTGGCCCACAAAAGTACCCATTTTTGCTGTTTCTCAAAAGGATCAGGGGCAAAGAGATTCAAGAAGCTACAGAAGTGAACCATATACATTCAAATAACTACTAGACCCAGATGATAAAAATAGCCTTGGAATAATTTCCAAAACATACAGCTGACTTGCATGAGTTAAATCTGCCTGGGCAGGAAAATTAATATACTGACATCTGGCAGTGCTACTCGGAGCCAGGTGCAATACAAGTTCTATTAAGCTCCTGCTCTCTAGTGAGGTGTGCAAACCTCAAAAAAAGAATCAATATTTTAGGAAGCAGCAGCACAGAAATTGGGCAGAGCCCATGGAAGTTAGTCAGTGGTTTTGTAGAAATACAAATGCAAGTTCAGCAGCAGTAGAAGATTAAAAAGAGCTTAGGGAGGTATACTTGTCTTCACAAGAGGTCCATAGCACATGGACCATATGTGAGCAGAACAATAATCTAACCATAAGAACGCCTGTGCCACTGTGATGCCACTGTCAAGGGATAACCCTCTGCCTCTTCTAAGACCTAACCATGATGTTCATATAAATCCCTCACAAGAGCCATGGAGGGACAAAGGAGTGAGGAAAGAAAAATGAAGTGCTGTAAAATTTCAGCCCACAAATATAAAGCTGAAGTTGCTGACTGAATTTAGGATGGGAAGGCAGCTTAAACATACAGAGGATAGAGGGAAAAGAGGGTAGTTGTGGAAACTGCTCTTAAAGACCCCAGATGAAACTCCACAGCTCTTCCAGGAAAATTTTATTTTGCTTCCACCCTGGGAGAAATAACATAGGAAGTACAAATAAAGCCAGTAGAATACATCCAGGAATTCTTCCTTAGTAAGTCTGCACAAAGTGAGATATTGAAATACATACAACACTATACCAAGAGCTAACCAGAATACCACCACTGTCTGTGTACAGGTTGCAGAGATGAATATTTAGTTATAATACAAACATACAACATTCAGCCTTAAAATGCTCCCAGGGCACAGAGCAGACTTGTTGGTGAGACTGATGTACAATGTAAACATTACACTGGTTAAAGACATTATTATTTTAAGTTGAAACATTTTGTTCTAGCGGGAACTTCTACACCACAACCTCTTTTCTCCCACCTTATTCCCAACTTCACTTTCTTTGGATAAACAAAGTACATTTAAGATTTGTTAGTGCAGCTAACAAATTACCAATAATTTACTAGATAATTTATGCCTAATTTGCCTTTAACATCATCACTGGTACTGGCAATTTCATCAGAAAAAATCATCCTGCTCAGAATTTCATCTTTTTCTATGGTACAAGTAAGTTGACTTGAGCAGCTATCTTTATCTTGGAGTCTGAAGACATGAAGTGTACATTTCACAACCTGTGTTCAGCTAAGCTACTGCACACAGCAAAGTAGGCTCTTCTGCGACATCTGAACTGTTAAAATTAGTCAGGCCATTTATTCCAGTGCATTACCCCTTTAGTAGAAGGTAGTTTTTATTTTACTAATACAGCCAGAAAACAAAATAATTACACGTAGTTGAAAGAACACCAACCTTTTTTCCTTATTTCTAGTTAGCTGATGGAACAATAATCTCAGTGAAAAACCGCATTATTAAAATCACAAGTGAAAAAAGTCTAGCTTTCTTGAAAAATCTTGCTATTTTAGAAAGTACTGTTTCTTATTTATGCTGTATTATTAGTAGATGATTAATAAAACCCCCAAATAACCTAATGCTGAATACTCACAGGTCAACTGCATACAAGTTTATTGGTGCCATTTGAAGTAACTGTATTTTGTACTATATATTAGATAAAAGTAGGCTTTACAGAATAGCAACCAATAAATCTTGTACAACAGCACAACAAGATATATATCACTAAACCTCAAACATCAACATGGATTATGACACATAGCTTAAAATCCCATACAGCTTCTGCAGAAATAATATAATATTATCTCTCTACAGACGTCAAGAGATCTTCAAGAATCAAGGGACTGCAACATTGCCAGTCCCCAGTGTTAAAAAATATTACCAAGTCCCCTACTCAGCTCCTAAAAAATAGGCCTAAAAATCATGAGACTTAAAGATAATCATCAACTCTATCTTCTCAAGAATGGGACTACATTTCTTACTTCTATGATTTTTCTGCAATAGCAAGGGTTATTTATTTTCAAGGGAAGTTTGGCTTCTCAGAAAATAACCTGATTTCATAGTTGGAGCTCTCGGACAAACATTGAATATTGATATATAATATTGTGAGAGCAGGTAACAGAATGTGGTACAGATCCATATTTTTTACCCATCACCCACCTACCACACATCCTCAGAGATGTAACCAGATGGGCTCTTTCAAGGGAAAACACAGCATCTTTTCCAAAACCAAGTATTTTCCCTATGTCATTTTATCATGATATATGACACAATTATGCACATCCCTACTGGAAGGACTCTTGTAGTAGCATAGCCATTAGGAAATACCTCTCTATGCCCTTAGCATGCAGCACCAGCAGGTATAATGGCTATTTATTTGGAGTGGTCTATTCTCTGTAAAACAAGAAGTGCAATGCCAAATTTGTAGCACTTGCCCCTTTCTTCAGGGCATTAGTCTTGGGAGTTTAGTGTGAATGTTACTTCGGAGGAAAGACAGCAAGCAGAAACATTAGTCCTGGGGCTATGACTTCTGCAGAGTCTGTATGTTTGCATGCTTCACAGCCAAGGGAAATATAGGTTGGAGTTGTACATCTGTATCATCAGCTGTCATGCTTGAGATGAATGGGGGGATACATGAAGGAGAAGGACAGGAATGGAGGGAAGGAGAGGATTATTAGTAAGTGATTGTGGAATGGAGGGGAATGGAAGTAGGGAATTGTGCCCCTTGGGAAAGAGATTTCAAGAAAAGGCACCCAGTCATCACTTCTCTTGCACTGTCTCATACTGCACCTGGAGTTGCAATTTTTACACAGATCTGTTGTCTGTCATTTTGTAGATTGAGGTTTCTCAAGTGGACACTTGCAGTATGTCACTTGCATGTAAAAGATGACCTCAGACTTTAGATAAATTATTTTAGACACAAATATTCTAAGATACTGAACCAAATTTGTAGTAAATTTTACTTAAGAATAATTTTCAAATCATGTATTTTACTGGTCTTTGAATTAAAATTTACACATGTTAGATGCTCTGTTTTCATAATTAACTTCTAAATGTATTTTAAAAATTCAGGATTAATTTCCCCTATCAAAATCAATCTAGAGTGCGCTTACCACAAGCTAACTCTTCCAGACATACTTTTATTAAAGCACTAAGCCAAGGGGATCTGTACAATTTACCACCCAAGCAACAATATGGCCAGCTTAACAAGTGACCAACTCAAGCTAAATAGATTAGGTGCCATTTAGTCAGTGACCTTATTTTTTTTTCTTTGGTTTGTTAATAATTAATTGTGTGTGCATCTTCTAGCTACAACTGATAAGTATCATATGCATTTCATCACAATCTCCCATTTCAGCATATTATAAGTTAATCATAAAATCTTGCCTTTGGCAGAAGCCTGATATTCAAGGACTCTGAAGATGTATATAATACACTTTTTAAACTAGGAAACTAATAAGCTTTTTAAAGATTTTTAAAAGCAGATTTAGCCACTTTCACACAGATATGTGTCTAGGCCCTCAAACATAAGCACATTAAAATGACAAGACTAAAGCCTTTTACCTAAAATTGTGACACACTAAATGAAACCATATTGTCTCCCCAGTTTTACTACAGGAAATGGTTAGAGTATCTATAATGCCATTGTGCAATCACAGCTGCAAACGAATGCCTACCTTTTAATACTAACCTCAACACTGCATCATAAAACATGGGCGAAAAAAAAATACAACCCACAACAAAAAACAACCAACCAAACAAACAAACAAAAACAAAACCACAAAGGATAGCATTTATATTCTCCTTATTCACAGCACTGGAAACTGTCCCTGCAGGAGCCTCAATGTACAGGGCTAGAGGCTGGGGCTTTATAAACTCCAGAGAACAGATGTTGGTGGAGAAACAGGAAATTTCAGTATGACAGTATTAACAACAAGTGAATAGCCCTAGTGAAAACTTTCAGGCTTTATTACTGACCATGAGAGAACTTAGGACCACATGAGGTAGTTTTTAATGTTTGGTTTTGCTGGCTTTTTGAGGAAATGTATGATCAGGAGCTTACACCCTTATCTACAAATATTAAGACCCAAAATCAGATGGTTTCACTAACTGATGCCTCTGCCTACATATTTTACTTTTACATACCTGTGTCTTTTTTGACCTTAACCATGATTTTTAGTTACAGATATGAGGTGAATCAGGTTAACTTGAACCTGGTTTACCTCCATCATAGTGGGAAATTTGGATCAAACATCAGTATTCCAAAATACATTGTGACTCAAAAAGCAAAAGAAAATTTCTATCTGGAGCTTCATGGAAATGTAAGTTTTTTAAAGTTTATCAGCCTGACAAAGCAGACTGTTTCTTTGATAAATGGAAAAAAACATGGAAATTATGATTGTTAATTCAAAAGCAAGACAATTTTCCAGGGAAAACATTAAAAAAAATCACCACAGGACATGCTTTTAGGTTGCATGGAAACTGTCTTATATGAAACAACTGACCCATAAGAAAAAATTTAGACAAAATTAGAAATTCTTATATTATGTAATGGTTTGTTATTTATTTTTTTCTTACAAAATCATAAAAAAGTGTGACTTTGTTTCTTTTCGTTTCATTAAGTTAATTCTCGAAGGAAGGTTTTCCTGAGTTTGCCAGACAGTTATGTTTCCTTCCTTAGAATAAGTTACATTAACTGAAAAGGAATTGTGAAAAATATCAGAGTAATAGAGAACTATAAAGTAATGTAAAAAAAAATTAGAGTGCTTAGCCAAGCCTCATGACACAAGTCCTGAGCTATCCAGAAGATTTGAACTCAAAACAGCTTGGGGTGAAAAAAATTTAAACTATGAACTATTTAAGCCTCACATGTGTAACTTCTGAATAGAGGTACTAGATAAAAAGCTCAAATAATATCTTAAAGCTCTCTAAATGAACTTTCAGAGATCCCCAGACAAATCTTGCTCCAATTTACAGATCATAAGACTGTGCCTGAGTATGAACAGCAGCACTTTATGTTGGTTTTGAACAAATTCTATAAATAATATCTAAAGTGCAGAAGGTCAGTAAAGAACAAAGTTACTTACAGCTTAGGCTTACAAAACTGTGATAGGTAATGAGACAGGATATAGAAGCATTAAATTGAGTCTGGTTTGTTGTTTGTTATTTTTCTTTTTAAGAGAGAAAGGAAAAAAGAAAAGGCTGAAAAGACTGGGGTGAAATCCATTAAACCAAAAGTAGGTTTCTTCCTTTCCACCAACTAAAAAGGCAGCTGAAAACAATGAGCTCAGCTAGTAGATATCTATATCAGTGATGCCTTGCAATGAACCCTATTTTTTGAATCATGTCTTTGTCTTCTAATTCTCACTTCAGAATTTTTTTCTGTGTTATTAATCTATTTCAGGAATACTTGATAAAGATTTATATTATATGCAATTAATTCAATTATATTTGACTTGTTTGTGATTATAATTTTCATGGGCTTTAAAGTAAATTTAATGTAAAATTAACAACACAGTCTTTCTATAGCACTTCCATAAAACAGTTGTTGTCATCTCAATTCTGTTTTTTCATTTAGGCCACATTCTGCATTTTCTATCTGCAGCAAAACATGGACAATGTACTTAAATTCAGTTTTTCTGACATAATGATAAGTCCAGATTTACTAAAAGGGAACTGAAGCTCTATCAGCAAACTGTGCTTCAAAACTCAGAATTTTTCATTTACTCCTCCCACAAGGTAATGTTGACCTGAAGTTTTGTGGGGAAGGCCTGGGATGCTTTACATAGATGTTGAATGGGACTTAAAGTGTGTTTCACATACTTTGACCTCTTTCCTGGTAATCAACACCAATTGTCTCAGACTCTAATGTGAGATAATAGCAATTAAAGGAGGAAAACAGAAAGTGATCATTGACGTAATACCTACTGGCATTTACACTACTAGTTACCAGACATTCATATCCATCTAGAATTTTTTTTCTAATACCTAGTTTCCTCTTGTGATCCCTCATTTCCCTGTTTAAAAATTGATTAAGCTACAGATCTGCCTCTAAGTGCAGTATTTTGGGGGTTGCTCTCTCCAATTATCTGGATAGAACAATTTCTGCATGCTGGACACCCAAACAGCAGGCTGGAATCAGACTACAAACCATACCCTGAGGGCTAGGTTGATTACATATGCCCTTTACTAATTTTATAAGCACTGAGAGTCAGGTAATATGCAGCTATTTTCCCAGAGTAATCTGCCCTGTATAAAGCATCTGCCATATCTTATTTATTGTTCCATTAAGCTCAGGCCCATTTACAGACTGAGCACTCAAGAGAGCTCTTTCCTCCTCTGTCACACTAGCAGAGCCTCATCTGCCATGGACCGCCAGCATGCTCCTTCCCGTGCTGTCAGCAACATTCCACTCCCTGAAGAGCATTCTAGACTTTATATCCAACACTCAGGCTACCTCTGATCTGCCTTTCCTTCAAAGCCTGCCTTAAGGTTCCTGCCTTCAGACTGTTACTCACCTTTATGCACAGCACTGCTCTGACATAGCCTGAAGTGCTCTGGTTTCCTTTCTTTTCCTCTCCTGGCTCAACAAAGGAGATGGCAGCTCCGTGCCAGATAGGAGCCCCCCCAGCCCGTTCTGTGCTGGATACAGCATAGAATGCACTCTTTTCCCTGGCTCCAGGGTGGGGCAGGAGAGCTGCTTGCTAACACATTAAGCACTGCAGTGCAATATGAATTCTGCTCTCTCTGTAGTCCCCAGTGCAGCATCTCCCAACACAAGGTCCTATGGCACTCATCCGGATACCTCCTTTCAGTTCATTAACAACTGACAATGTATTTTCACATTCCTAAGTTTAAATGCAGGAAGCAGCCTGAAATGAGCTCTTTTAAATTACGCTTTTGAGAAAGACACCATCAAATATTCTATTAAAACCTAAATATATTGCCTCTATTATACACCTTTCCTCCATTAATTTTATAATATGAACATGGTTTGTTTGTTCTGGTTTCTTTCTTCTTTAAAAACCTACACCTGTAAGTACCGATGCTACTATTCATGCAAATGACAATGCCCTTAAAGATATTAGTAGTTGTTCTGCTATCTCATTAGGGACTGAATTAACCATTCACTGAAAACAGCAAAGAAAATTGTTAGTAGTCATGTACCTTGCACTTAAAAAGCTGACAATGAATTCAACCAAAGAGTTGATACAAATTATTTTACATACCTCTGAAAGCCTGAGCTTTGTAAACACTTAGCTTCTAAAGCAAACAGATTTAAAAAGATATATATAAAAAATAAGTTTATTAAACATTTTTGGTATCACAATGAACTCTGAAACTTTTAAAATCAATCGGCCTCTCCAGCCTTGACAATGCTGTGAAAGGTTTTACAACGTCAGTGATGCACAGTTATTGTGGTAATATACTGAAGTTGATTTTTAGAAAAACAACAGAACAACAGGGAAAAAAACCCTCCAGTGACCAAAAAAAAGCCCTTGACATTTAAATTTAGATATGCTTAAATTTCATAAATAGTTGAAAACAGGGAAACCTTACAGTGTACTGTTAGGTCTACCTTTAAAAAAACTAATGTTGAAAAATAATAAAAATACAGAATAAAATCCGTTCAACAGTTCTCACCATGAAGCCACAAAGGTTTTTCTATGTAAGGAGGAAAGAAAAAAAAAAAGTGGGTTTTATGACAGAACTTGCACTCCTCAGCCTTGCTATCCCTTAAAAGAACTGCAGAAACATGAAAGCATAAAAATGTTCAGCTGTACTTTCCATGTTATATTTCTGGTTTAGAGGTCTAATGCAAAATCTGCCTTCCGAACAGCAAAGTGTAGACCTGATCTTAGCTGGAATAGCTGATCAGAGATGTGTTCATTGCTAGTTATCAGTAAATTCTTCCAACAGGACTTTGTCTTAAGACATGCTTCAGATTTCATAGATAGAAGAATAGGAAAACAAAAGGTCATCGCCAAGGGTTAGTAAATCCAAGGGTTTTAAACAAGTATAAAATTGTGAGCTAACAAAGTACTCCTAGACACAGCTTTTGCAAAAGCTTAAAAAGCAAACATAAAACCAGTGCCTGACTCGCATTACTATGAGTTAGAAATCTGTTCATATCTAATTATAGTATCGATATTTGCTATGCTGTAATCAAGACTCAAAATCTCAACTTCTTTCTTCAATTTGTGCTTCTACTTTGACCAATAAATTATTATAAATTGAAAATCAAGCACATCTTTTTAATATTAGACAAGCAACTTTCTGCCTTAATAGTGTCAAAGTTCAGAATGTCTGCCAATCGAGAAATCCTGATTTTCTCTAGATCTAGATCTAGACCAAGAAGGTGAGGATATTAACCATTCTACAGAAAGTGTCTGCAGTAAACATTAGCAGCATCAGAATAAAATATATTTTATTACTGAAGCAGAAATACATTCAGATCTAAAGCAAGTAACAAGGCACCTGCAGCAGAGAACTTAATGCAGGAAGGCAGAACACAAAACCTAAGCCAAAGAAATGAAACACAGAACATGTACACTAGAAAATTACATATCTTAAGCCTAGGAAGATACACATAAATATAGTTAGAAGAAAATGTTAGGACCTTTAGATGAGTGCACAAAATAAAAAAAAAAAAAAGTAATGGAAAATTGGATTCTACAAACAGGAGGAGTGAATCAGAAGATACAGTAGTGTTAGTGCATAAAATAATAACATAGTATGTCAAGTATACTCCACTCCTCTGATTACCTAATCATAGTGAGATTATTGCAAAGTTAGAAATAATGCTGCACAGACCAGGCAGAATAGTATTAGGACTCAAGGTTAAAACTCAGGAATTACAGATAGGTTCTCCTTTTACTCTTTAGGTAGCAGTAAGCTAAATGAATTCTATACTGGAAGAAAAACTACCAAAACCCTCCCCAAAAAAAAACAAACAACAACAAAAATAAAAGCAGCAATTCAAGATTATTTAGCAAAGGCAGAAAGTAAAATGAACATGCTGAATTTTGTTAACCTGTAGTTTTCTAAACTACATGTTTTATAATCTGTACATGAAGTGGTAAGCTCTCTCTATCTTTTTTCGGCGCTTTAATGAAAGTTACCATACTAAATCTGATCTTCCTACAAACATTTGAAAAAGTATACTTATTTACTACTGTATAAAGAATTCTTGCAATATTCTGATCACCAGGGTAGGACTTAAGAAACCAGGAAGCGCCATGATGTATTTTTGAACAGGAGAACAGAACTGCTGTTCCCTCTTCAGCAGGGTGAAGAGGTTGGACAGAGTGGCTGGACAGGGACTGAACAAAAGGAAGAGAGAGGCACAATTTCCTGTGATAATCACCTGGTGAAGGAGCAAGAGTGCTGAAAGGAAAAGTCGTTGAAGAGACAAACAAGAGGATGGCTGCAAGTGTGGCTTGAGAGTGAGCAGACTGCTGAGGCATGAGACCCAAGGGCTTGGAGGGAGGCAGACACTTCCACTGCCTTCTCAAAGCAGTGGAGCTGTTCCCCAGGTGGATGTAGCTCTTGTTTTCTCAGCTGGAATGGCACAACCTTAGCTTAAACCTGGTAGTTTGGAAGTTTTCAGAATTCAAACTAACACATTTTCATTTGTATTAAAGCCATCCTTTTATTAAGCAACAGTTTGGATTGTTTGTATGTATCATTAATTGAAGGGGAATGTCCATAAAACATTTATTATGCCCCTGCCAAGCTCCTTGCTTGATGATGCCATTGCCTTCCCTCCTTATCTTCAGTCCTCTTCCATTCAGGTTCTACAAACATCTGTTTCTGGTTTTCTACAGGTTATCTGGAGGTGAGAATTACCTGGGGGCTTTATTTTCAATTGCCAGTATCTCCAAAGCAAGGCAAGTCAGAGGTGCATGAAAACACAGTTATACCAAAAAGACTCAGAATATAAACTTATTCATTTTCTCAAAACTAGTGGAAATAAACCGAAGTTGTCCCTTCTCATACTTCTCCATATTATCATATAATCATTTAGGTTGGAAAAGACCCTTAAGGTCGTTGAGCCCAACCATTAAACTAGGAGTACTATAACTCTGAACATTTCAGTTCTTCCTAAGATAGGACTGCTGTAAATTATTACCTTTCAGTAAGTGGTAGTTCACACTGACATTTAAACGTTACTAACTTACATGTGCTAGACCCCTATAAAAAGAAATAAAGAGAAAAGAAGAGAGGAATGTGACTGTTTTTCATAATGCTTGTAAGTGCAAGTGAAATGCTTACAAAAAGAAATCTGGCAGCAAATTAAAACAACACAAACTATAAGTTTTATCAAGAAAACGCACTGATATAAAATCATGAAAACATACTCCTGTGGTTCCCAAGACAGATTTCACTTTGGAAGTGCTTTTCCAGGTGAAGAAAACCCATTATCAATAGGCCATATTACAAAAGTAGTCAGGCTACTCAGAGGACTGAACATCTCAGGAAATCATAGGAATTACAGATAAAAGTCCCATTAGTCCATCTTGAAGCACCTAAGTATTAGAGTAATAGTTGTGGGTGATTTAGAAAAGAAAGTGAGAGGAAGAGACATCTCCTGTCAAAATAGATTTTTCATCTGATGTTTCCTACTCTAATTTTGAATGTCTTAAAGGATGGAGCTTTTAAAATGTCTTTAAGAAAGCTCTTCCACAACTGTATAGATCTTAATGTCAGGTGGTTGTCTTGTTATTGATCTAAACTGTCTCTTTACTAAATTATATCCCATTACATCTAGTCACATTCCCTTTGGCACATTTTACATGCAGTACCACAACAGTCTTACCCTAATCCATGCAAAGAATTTAACCACATTTTTTCTGCCTCCAAGGTACTCACATCATTCCCATTTCCCTAGGAGGCTCTCACACTGCCATTAATCATAATTATCCAAAATACACATTTGTAGTTTTTCTGTTCAGTTCTGTCTTTCCATCCTCTTAATGATATCTGTTGGTGGACAAGGAACCGCATATACATATTCATAGAATCATAGAATTATAGAATAGTTAGGGTTGGAAAGGACCTTAACATCATCGAGTTCCAACCCCCCTGCCATAAGCAGGCATACCTCACACTAAACCATGCCACACAAGGCTTCATCCAACCTGGCCTTAAACACTGCCAGGGATGGAGCACTCACAACCTCCCTGGCCAACCCATTCCAGTGCTTCACCACCCTCACAGGAAAGAATTTCTTCCTTATATCCAATCTAAACTTCCCTGCTTAAGTTTGAACCCATTACCCCTTGTCCTGTCACTACAGTCCCTAATGAACAGTCACTCCCCAGCAGCCCTAAAGGCCCCCTTCAGATACTGGAAAGCTGCTAGGAGGTCTCCACGCAGCCTTCTCTTCTCCAGGCTGAACAGCCCCAACTTTCTCAGCCTGTCTTTGTATGGGAGATGCTCCAGTCCCCTCATCATCCTCGTGGCCTCCTCTGCACTTGTTCCAACAGCTCCATGTCCTTTTGATGTTGAGGACACCAGAACTGCACACAATATTCCACGTGAGGTCTCACGAGAGCAGAGTAGAGGGGCAGGATCACCTCCTTTGACCTGCTGGTCACGCTCCTTTTGATGCAGCCCAGGATACGGTTGCTTTCTGGGCTGCAAGCGCACACTATTCCAGTATTTTTCACACCAGCATCTTACAGATCCCAACTTTGTGATCTGGTACCTTCTCTAAGCCGATGGTAATCACTTTTTATGGGGTAAGAACAAGCCTCTTGCAGTCCTTAGATTTGTTGATTTGCTGATAACATAAAGGAGGTAAATTACAAGTAAATGACAAGTGAGTCTCTACTGTGTGCTTGCTTGATGTTCAGGTAAAATACCCTCATCTATATGTATAGATAAAGACATTTCTTTGGCTCTCTCCTTGCAGCGCTTATGCTAAGTTGGATCCACCCTCAGCTCAGGATTTTCTGCAGAAAACAGCACTGTCACACCCCACAGTGGATATGGGTGCTCAGGGACAGTCACCAGGTTAAGCACGAAGTCTGAGATTTGTCTCACCAAAGTGTACCTGTTTAGAAGCTTAACCATATAAGGAAGAAATTCTTTACTGTGAGGGTGGTAAGCACTGGAACAGGTTTCCCAAAGAAGTGGTAAATGCTCCATCACTGGCAGTGTTTAAGGCCAGGTTGGACAGAGTGACATGGTTTAGTATGAGGTACCCCTGCCCATGGCAAGGGGGTTGGAACCAGGTGGTCTTAAGGTCTTTTCCAGCCTGAACCATTCTATGATTCTATGAAGAGAGAGAGTCATATCAACAGAGGCAGTCATTCTGAATGACACCCCTCTCCACAGAATTCAGATGAAGCCTGAATAGGAACAGAACCCTAAACAAGGAAGAAACACTCCTATGTGACTCTCTTTCACAAAGGATACAACTAAAAAACTTTGCCCTTGCTCCCCTAACAAAGCAGGCATAACTTTCTACTTGCATAGCATTACTCTCATCCACTGAAAACTGGATTTCTACACCTTCAGCCTAGCCAACCAGATAAAAAATAAAAAATCACACTTCAGAGGAACAAGCCCAAAGCAATATTTGAAGCATGAAATGGCAGAAATTTCCAGTACCTTGAATGAATGAAGTTTTCTGCAATTGGGAGCCAGGGGGCACTATTCCAGTTTATTTCATTTAACTTGGCCAGCCACTTTGAAATCTTCCTCTACAATCTCTTCATCACACTCACACTACACAAGCTGCCATTCCTCTCTCAATCAGCACCTCAAATGGGTCATCAAATGCTAGATTTTTCTTGGGATGAGAAAGTTGGAAAATTTTCAGCCACCAGCTTAATGAATAATAAGCCATTACATGGCACCTTCTGGGTCTTGAAACTGCTGTAGCTACCTGTTTTGTGCAAATACATAGACTCATAGAATCACAGAATGGTTTGGGCTGGAAGCAACCTTAAAGACCATCCAGTTCTATCCCCCCTGCCACTAGCAGGGACACACAATTAAGTTAAAAGAAGGTGGGGAAAAAAGAAAAAAAAAGGGAAAGAAAAAAAAAAAAAAAA
>NDXB01013352.1:108273-119319 GCA_002631895.1 Agapornis roseicollis | reverse complement strand
AAAAAAAAAAAAAAAAAGGGGAGAAAAAAAAAAAAAAAAGGGAAAAAAAAAAAAAAAAAAAAGAGCAGAAAACAGTGACTCTTTTCTGACAAAACTGAAAAAACCACCATCAACTGAAAAGTTTTTATATAATCATACACTTAAACACCAAAAAGTATGAGAGAGGAAATTTCACCTCCCAAAATTACACCAACAACACAGTGTAAATACTAATATCTCTTCAGACTTCTCCACTTTCTGCCTCACCACTAGCAATATTCTGCTTTAAGTTGTTTTTGACTGGCAAAGGAAACAACTTTGGCCTTGTATTGGGTATTAAAGTACTTCACACAATAATCTCAGTTTTCCTATGGATGCATTTGTATCAAAATGCTAAGACATTATGCATGTCTCCAACTAAGCTTAGGATTAGTAGGTTTGGTAAATGCCAAAGGCAGTGTCTTCTGCAATTTGCCTTGCTGGAGAATTAGCTACAGAAGAAGTATGTTTACTGTTTGTCCAGCTACTGAGTGTGGAAAAAATAAAAATAAATAAAATATCAAGTCAGAATAAAAAATAAGAAGGTCTTTAAATGGAAAAATATGCAGTTAACTTCATATAAGGTGGTCTTAAGCAATCGGCTGCTATTGCACTTACTGGCATACAAAACTTTTCATAAAGTTGATAAAGATAGGGATTTCACATCTTTTTTAACTCTTATGCCTTCAGAAAACAATCCATTCTTTACAAAAGGTTTCTGTGGCTCCCAGTGAACACTATGGCACACGTACGGCATGGGGCTCAGGAACATATTGGGTCTACAGAATGAATGTGAGTCATGAAACGCCCTCTGTCATGAATTAAATCCTCCCTTTCTTTTCCTTTCTTGAAGAACAACTAAAACCATTTAATTTTACCAGATATACAATATTTTAACACCCCAAAAATTTTAACTCCCCAAATCCCTACTTTGGAAATAGAACTGGAAATGAGAAAGTATGTGTGGGGAAACCAGAATGAGCTCCTGAGTTTTAGGAAGCTAAGAATAACGAAATTAAAAGAAAATGATGAGGTTAGTTAAAAAAAGAAAAGAAAAAAAAAAAAAAACAAACAAGGTAAAAGAATCACTTTTTTGGTCCATCTAATTTAGTTTGCCTTGCCCTTACGAGGACGAATAAGTGGGTCTGTCATTATAACACGTCAAGAAGAAAGAAAAATGTGTTGTCTGACAAAAACAAGGCCATGAGAGGAGGATGGGAATCTGAAAAACACCCTCACGAGGGGCAGGAAGAACCCACTGACCATCTGTCATAACAGTAAAGCTGACAACATAAAACTCACATGAAAGGGACTATGGATGATACCTCTGAAGATCCCAGAGAAAAGGAATCTTGGGCAATTTTCATTGAAATCCTTGTCATTTTTCTCAAAGAAAGGAAAAGGCACAGCAAAATAATTAAGATCAAGCACTAGTGCTGTGGGAAAACTACAGAATTGGGCAGGAAAACATTAGAATGACTACTTGTCATCAAATGCTTACCTGTTCTATGGATGGGCCCCAGAGATGTGTGAATCAAACTGAGACAAATGCAGGCATGGTTGATGAGATGAGGTTTAAATTAAGAAATACAGGGTGAAATTAGAAGCAGATTTGTCTCATTTGCATTAGCTAGGTTATTCAGTGTCAGGGGGAAAAAAGGAAAACAGATGAAACTGTGGAAGCAGATGAAGCTCTGTGCATGGCTGTAGTTTACAGGGAGAGAAAAATAAGTGGGTAAGAACATGACAGTAGAAGAATGATTATCAGTGAAAATTTGAAAGTACAATAAGGGGAATGAAATGTTAATGTTGATGAGAACAGTAAATATGCAATCAACACATAATGAAATGAACATGTCAGTCTAGCCTGCATAAAAGAAGGCTAGATCCAGTAGTTCCCAAAGGAAGTAAATGAACTGCTGAAAGGCAAAGGCAACAACATAGAGGTGTTAACATTACTGATACAGACCTGAAGGCAGCTAGTAAAAATGTAATAGAAATATTGGGACAATCCTAGATGGAACAAAAAGCATTGTGAAGATGTGCTGTTAATGAAAGACAAATTTCTCCCATGAAAGAGAGAAATACTATACTGTAAGACAGCACTGTAATTTATTGACATGACAGTACCTGAGCATAACATGAATAAAGGATAATCCCAGATCTGAATTAATATATCCGTTGGGTTTCAGTATTAGCAGTGCTAATGACCACAGTGTCCAAGGATGAGGGCTATTTGTGGAGAAGGTACAGAAAGGTTTTATCCCACCTGATTGAAAACAAGTCTGAAGCAGTTTAATGTTTTCAAATACCTCAAGTGATTGCTGGCCCTGTTTACCATGTCAAAGAGAACTTCAGAATGCAGTGAGACAAAATAAGCCAGGAACTTCTAACAGACAGGGAGAAAGGAGAAGGAAATGTGTCATACAGAATTTGAACAACAATGTTTAATTATGCAAGGAATACTTAAATAGCCTAGAAGGTGTTATTTCATCAGCTTTGAAGAGAACCTTACTTTTCTGTCTGTACTGAAATTTTAACTGAAAGCACAAAAGGCCTCAGTAGCTTAATAATAAGCTTAAAGAGGAAAAACCTTTATTATTGTGCTTTCTCCGTATTTTAAAGACAAAAGTTCAGGTTTCAAGTGTATGATGCAATGTAGGAAGCAAGGTAGCAAACTGCACAAGATGACTCCCTGCTACCCGCTTCTTCGGAATAACAAACAACACATGACTGCTGAAGCTCTCCTGAGTGAAGTCAGCTGGAGACTGGGTTTTATGTTTGTATTTTTTCTAGAAAGAATAAATGCTGGTAGCTACATGTCATGACACGAGTGGATAAGAGTAGATGTGGAAAAAAACACTCATCAATACCTACCCAATTGCAGGAAAAGATCCTTGCAGACATTTCTTTCAGCATAAACAGACTGATCTATTTATGCTTTATAATATGTATGTGAATATGAACCCTGTGATAAACAGTCATACAGAGTCGGTATCACAATATAAAATTACCTCATAATTTCTTTCTAGGGGAAAGAATTTCAATTCCCCTAGTTTTGGTAAGATATGTACCACAATTGCTACAATACACAATCTGAACAAGTCCCTTGATGGAAAGATAATGCAAGAAGTTGAAAATATACCCAAACCAGTACACAGTGTTTGGCATGAAGCTTGAATATTTATCAGGACTATTAACATAGCTAAACATTATCCAATACATTTATAGATTTGGGGGGAATTTTTTGTCATTTTGTAGCAATGATTTCCCAACCTGTGAAAGATGTTTTTCTTTCTGCATGTTTAACTTTACTTTTTTTCTTTTTTAAGAAATAAAAGGTTTGTAGACAGAAAATGCTGAGCAAGTGAAATAAATTTTAGATATACACTTTAAAATATAATACAACAATACATATACTTAAAATATAATTCAATATAGATATGAGTAACAGGATCTGCCACAGCCACTGATTCTTGCAAAATAAATTGAACAGACTTTTCACAGTGAACATAACATATTCTATATAACAAATACTATCCCTAAGTTAACAGTATGGAACAATAACCCTTTGAGATTACACTGAAACCACTTAACATTGATGAAATTGTCTTAGCACAACAGTTTATTTAGAACCTTTTTCATTAATTTAAGATGTTTAGGGGAAAAAGATTTCAGGTTTTAATGTAACTTGGACTTGCAGGTTTTTTATTTGACTTCAAAGATTTTTGGCTAGTCAAATGATTCTGTTTCACTTGTAAGGATCTAAGATTTTTCACATACTTTGGCAACATCAAAAATTACAGCCTTTGGCATATTTCTGATGCAATAAGGTGCACTGAACACTTCCACATTTGCCAGAACCTTATTTTTTTATCTCATTTATTTGACCCTTTAACATTGGTCCTCTTAAATCAGTTCTTCCCTAAGTGCTCTGGTAAAAGCATAGCATAAAATCATTTTATTAATCCAGGAAAATCACTTAGTGATCTGATGTTTAATTTACGTAATATCAAGTACAGCCATTCTGACAGAGATAAGTCAAAAGAATTAAGCTTCCATTTATTCACTTATATTACTAGAAAAAGTTATAATCGAAGTCCATACGTGCAACAGGTACAGAAGGACAAAGGGCATGTATTTTTACTCTTGCATCTTAAAGTGAAAAAAAACCACAAAAAAAACAAAGATACACCCCAAAATCCAATCATCTTGAATTTCCTCAAGAATTGTATGGTGTTCTTAACTTTCATCTAATTCCTGCTTTCTATACATACACTTCCATGAGTATTAGCAATATTATCAAACTAGCGGCTAAATCAGGGCATTGTCTGTATGATGAGGACCTATAGGTACTGCCATAACAGAAGCCATACTACTGATAAAATTAGAACCAGATCACTGAGCATGCTGCCCCACACATGCAGATGCTGTGGAAAAGCAGTCTAGAAGCTACAAATAGAATTAACATGCCACTAGAGATCTGATGTTCACAAGTATAAGAAAGAGACAGTCCAAATGAAAACAGGGACCTGCCTTGAAGTGCTCTTCTGCACAACGCACACTGCAACACTGTTCTGAGAGGGACATTAACTTTATTACTTATTTTGTAACTAAAAGCCACACTGAGAACTACACAGACAGGGCAGGTATCTCTATAGCCATATAATGTAAAAGCAGTAAATCAAGTTACATTAGTTCCTCTCTTACACTATCAGAATTGTCTCTCAGACTTCCTGAAACCCATACTACCTTTGTCATATGTGATACTCATATGGTAGAACTGGTGTCCTCGACATAAAAAGAATATGGAGCTGTTGGAACAAGTCCAGAGGGGGGTCACGAGGATGATCAGGGGGCTGGAGCACCTCCCATATGAGGACAAGCTGAGAAAGTTGGGGCTGTTCAGCTTCAAGAAGAGAAGGCTGCGTGGAGACCTCGTAGCAGCCTTCCAGTATCTGAAGGGGGCCTCTAGGGCTGCTGGGGAGGGACTCTTCATTAGGGACCGTAGACAAAGTATAACAGGTTCAAACTTAAAGAGGGGAAGTTTAGATTGGATATAAGGAAAAAGTTCTTTACTGTAAGGGTGGTGAGGCACTGGAATGGGTTGCCCAGGGAAGCTGTGAATGCTCCATCCCTGGCGGTACTCAAGGCTGGGCTGGACAGAGCCTTGGGTGACATGGTTTAGTGTGAGGTATGCCTGCCTATGGCAGGGGGCTTGGAACTAGATGATCCTAAGGCCCTTTCCAACCCTGACTATTCTACAGTTCTATGATTGAATTTCAATAAATACATATGTATATAAGTTTAGGTCTTCTTCTATGTAAACAAATTATTTTTTTCTCCATTGCTGAATATTCTTGTCACATCTCATCATATTACAGTTGCATCAGATGAGTAAAACTGCAAACATGACAGTGTTTTCACAGTCTGAATATTTCAACAAGAAATCAGTTCTGTGTATTCATGCATATCTCAAGTACTTTTTACACAAAACATAGCTTTCACTTTATTTACATTTATTCACAATTTGCAAAGTAAAGTTTATTTCAAATTCTTGAGGTTTCTGTTTAAGCTTTACATCTTAAAAGTTTAAATGGCTCTTTTATTTCTTCTTTCCTTGTATTAAGGAAAAAAATACAACTCTCACATAAAATGCTTAATTCTAAACACTTGAGTTTATTTCCTTTGCACCTTTCATGTTCTTGCTCGAAACTTGGTTTCATTACTTTTTATATTAAAGATCCCTATCTAAAGTACTTATATAATGTTTTAAGAGATCTGTGTGAAAAGTGATGGAAAGCACTGAAGAACAATTCTGTCCTCTTATTACTTATAGACCATGGTCTCACCAACCAGAAAGGCAACAAAGTTGTTATGGGACAGTGAAAATGTGCTTTCTACCTCACAGCGAGCCCTATGGGGATGAGACCCTGACATATTTCTAAGCACTGAGAACATCTTGGCTTTCTTGCCTTCCCACTCATTACCTGTCAGAGCAAAGTTACAAACTGAGCAGGATGTATGTAAGCAGTGAGATGTCTTACAGGCATTTTAAGCTCTGCATGGGCAGATCAGGGGTTTCTCTAGTATGGACACCTTTCCACTTTTACTTATTAAATGGCATCATTAATGACTGGCCAAGTTCCTCTAAATTCTGTTCTGCTCATTATTTTTAACTTTATATCTTCACCATCCAGAAGAGACTCCTGAAAGATACCAAATGAACACTAGATAGAATGCTATTTAAGAAATTAAGTGCTTTTTGAGATATCTTCACATATAGTTTAGCACACACCAATGTATACTACTTCTCAAGGATACAGCTTCTTTTTAAATACAAGTTTGATGTTTTGTATTCCTTAGGCACACCTATGCTGTGTTGTTTTGTAATAGCAGAATGACATTTTATATGTTCTTTGACAATGCTACTGTACAACTGTTTTCAGGTAGTTATTTGCACTGTATACTGCCACTGAAGAAATGTTTCTGAAGTTTCAAAAGGAGGAGCCAAACTGAGAATCAAAAGTGTTCATTTGGTTGATAAAAGTATTTGAAAAATCAGAGAATTTTGAAAATCATTATCTTTATAATTTTCCCAGAATTTTTTTAATCCTGTCTTGTTTGCCTTTGAATAAGATACTAGTCCCTGGCATTACTTAATAACTATGGTAATGTGGAGAAAAAAGAAAAAAACAATCAACCAAAGCAAAACTCCACAAGAACAACAGCAAAAGCAAAACCCCACAAAAACTCACTGTGTGCACTGGAAGGTATCTTATTCTAAAATGTTAATATTTGGTGTACCTTCCTCCCCATTTTATGGATTTATATCCTGACATAATATACTTATTTCTCTTATATTGTTAATGAGGTTGTAAACAAAAAGAAGACCTATGACAATTACTTTTACAGTTGCTAGTAAGCACTGGCATATTTACACTAAAGCACCTATTTTGCTAACACTTCAGAAACATTTCTGATGCTGGGATTTTGAGGGGTTTTTTTCTTCCCTCTATCCAGAGGTAGGAACATCATGAAAGTTAAAATTGTAAGATTTCACTGGTCCCAACTTGATCTGATTTAAAACTCTGGTTCATGCCGATTCCTTTGGTCAGTGGCTTCCTTCTGCAGTGAACTAACGCAGAAGATTTATCAGAACTCTCTGATGCCTTGACCACAGTTTTTTCTTCACAGATTTTCAGATCTCTGCAGGACAGACAAAGCAGCATTTCAGTAGCTTTTTTTTCTGAACAAGTCCAGATGGTAGCTGAGGTAGGTTTAGGTAATTACTTCCCTAACCTGCTCTTCTGGTTTAACATGTGAGAAGCCTTTCCAAAGAGACAGTAAAACAAGCTCAGCTGTGCTGTCTTCAGTTGGCATATTGCTCTAACTCTGGCAGCATCCAATATGTGCTGAAGTTGACATGATAAAATGTACAGGACTTGGTTAAGATGGCTGTGAGGGAATGTCAACAGCCTACGGAAAGTAAAAATCATACCCTACATTTAAATAAAAAGACTGTGTTCTTTGTAAAAGTTCAGAATATTTGAGAAGAAAAAAAAAATAAAAAAGACCCCTCAAGAAAAAAAGAAAAAAAAAGAATAGAAAAAGACCAGCTTGTTCTTGAATATATAATCTAGCATTTAAAACCTTAAATTACAGAATCATAAACCGGTTTGGGTTGGAAGGGACAATGGACTATTCTACTCCTGACTATCAAAACATAGGGCTGGGATATCTCATCCACTCAGTTAAAACTTGGGGGAGGAAAATAAACCCCAAAAAGAAACAAATCCAAAAAGTGATATCCATTTCATCAGACCATGGTGAGGAACAATATTAAGACACATTTGGGCATTGCTTTTCAACACTACCTTAACTAAAACTCAACTGCTACCACTCAGCAGTTATTAAAGTTTTGAGATTACTGCAACATTTTATTTCTAGCCTCTTTTGAACTGAGCCACCCAAACACATCGTGCAGCGCTAGTCAACAGAGTGCTATCGGAACATCAACACTCTTTTAATGTGGATGCATCTTCATAGGCTTTGAAATCAAGACATAAATAAGGAAAATTATGCTACATAGAGTAATTTCTAAGTAAAGCTTATAGACAGTTAGTGCAAAGTTCACTAAATTCCTTCTCAAAGGGGTTGACACAACATTTGACATAGGAAAAATGTTAAAGTAGGAATTAAAAAAAGTATTTGGCACAATCATACTTTCTTATTCTAAGAGTAATTAAAACATGGGAAAATCTAAGAAGTGGAAAATAACTTTGAAAAGTGGAGAAAAAGTGAACTTAAATTATATACAAACTTGTCATTAGAAAGAATATATTTTCAATATACTTCTGAGCTGCAGAGCAATACAAAGATTTTCTGAAGACCTCTGTAAATCATATCAAAGAAAGAAGAAAGAACATACCCCTATTTATTTCTTAAGGTATCATTCATGTTCAATAGGTTTTGAAACAATCCTCTGCTTGCTTTTTCAGAGATATTTCAGCTTTACAGCCCTTAATGATAAATTTAAAGATATATTCACCAACAATACAAAGAGATAGTAAAAATTAAGTATCAGATGTTTTCAAGAGAAAAATTATTTTGAAGCCAAAAATGAGGCTCCAGGATTTTTCAAGACCTGGACTGGGTGATCACATTATACAAATCTTTGCCAGAAGAAACAGGAGTGGGGCAAACCCTTATATTGGTGCTGATGCAATATTTTTGACCATTTAATCTTTTATAATAGTTTAGATGGAACCTGAAGACAAGATAGGTTCAGAATAATCTCCTCTGCCCCGTAAGACCATCAGCAAAGAATGAGACAAATTCAGAGAGATATCTTGTTTAAATACTTCACAAAAAAAAAAGCCAACATAAAAATTCCAACCTTTTTTTATCATCAGCCCAGAAATGTAGGTGCTAAAAACAACTCTAGAAGAATAGGAACAACCAAGACCAGACGTGTGCAAGAAGCCTTCCTGACAAGATACATCTGGCAATGACCAAGTAGTCAGTTTAAATTTTCTGAAAAATGAACAGTTTCAACTTCAGTACATACTTCCAGGGACTGGAAAGCCTCTGTGTGTGGGCAATTTGTCACAGTTACGGCTGAATAGGTGTCAGACAAAGAAGTAAGGCTGGAAGGTACATAAGTTATTAATGATTCCTATACAAACTACAAAATTATCACAAGAGTAGGCTCCTTTTAATTAAAAAAAAAAAAAGTGAAGCACATTGAGCACATCCATTGAAAACTTAATGGGACATTAGGAAAAAAACCCCAACACAACAACAACAACAACAAAATTTATTGCTTCCTGCGTTCTGCTATGTTTGTTTGAGTCTAACAGCTGATTTCAGGATCTCAAATTCTAAAATAGATGTGAACCCACATCTTGAAAAAGATCTGCATTTCCCTTTTAGGGTTCTTCCTGAGCTATTGAGCCTTAAAGCTTACCCATGAACAGATAAAACATTCCTTTGCTGTCACAAGCTCATTACAAAATTTCTTGCTTTTAACACCAAGCTCAGCAAGCAGTTCAAATTAGAAAACGCCATGCACATGTATATGAGGTGAATGTCTTCTTCACAGCACTTCCCACAGAAGCTTCGCTCCCTCCCAAATCTCTCTTTCCTCCTGTTATTTCTACAATTCCATGTATTCCTAAGCATCTTGTTTTCCCCTCTTTCCTCCTGCTACTGTGATTTTAATGCCTCTTTTTCCTGGTATTTCTTTTCTACTTGAAAATGCTTTTTCTCCTGCAAATGAACTTTTTTAACCCAATGTTTTCTGAGAGCTCACTACTTCTGTGAAGTAGTTTTTAACCCTCTATATACTCGTCATATGTGTCAAAGCTGAATCATTTGTATTTGACTTACACAGTAAGCTCTGATTCCATTTATTCTTCTGTGTGTTTGCAACTGCAGTTATTGTGATCTGAAAACCTGGGACAAAATCAGTAACCTCCAAAAAACAATAAAAGTCACAAGTCTCTAAACTGAGTTAAACCCACAGTAATGCCTGTGACAAATTCAAGCATTGGTTCTCAGATTGGATTCAGTTAGGCATCTGGAAGACATACCTCTTTGAAACTTACTAACATGTCAAGCCCACTGCTTATTACCCCACACTGAATTACAGAAATACATATCTATTGAGCAGTTCATTAAGATGAGCATAAAATAAAACAGTGTTAATAATTGTACAGAGAATCTATGCTAAGGACTCAAATTGGGAAAAAGATAATACTTTCAGAAAAAAGTGTAATTTGCTGGCAGGTTGGACAATCCAAACATGCACAACACAGGCATGAGTTAACTCCCAGCTCTCTCTGTTGCTGTGACCTTTTCATTGTGCCAGCATTAGAATAAACATTCAAATTAAAGGTATTTTGAATGCTAATACTCTGTTTGGTACATCATGGTAAATCTCAGCAATTAAAACTCTTTTCTTTAAGTACATCCTTGACAGGTGTACTTGCTTCAGAAGCATGTGTATATTCCCATGATCTGCCAACATCTTGTGACAAAAATCCACCAAAACACCACTATTAAAGAGGTAAGCATGAACTACCATCTAACGGTGACCTCTTCTGAAAAAAAAAGCTGTTTCACAGTGGAAAACCCTTTTCTCATCAGTTGTATTCTGAATTTTCACTTACCAAAATCAGATTAGTTAGATTTCACTAGTACCAAGTCAGTGAAGATTGAGACAAAGACAACACTGAGCAATTCAGCCATATCTCTATCTGCTGTTATTAATTCACAAACCCAATTTAGCACGTTGCCGTCATTTAGTCCGTCATTACCAATATAGAGGTAGAAGCTCTGCTTGCTGCCTTTGACAGGTCTCAACCCTAGCTGGGTATTTCTCTTTCTAAAATCCTCTCCCTCTATTGTTTCCATGCCTGGACAACCTTCCTACACTCCGGTTCCTTTTTCCACCTCCTCTACACTACCATTTTGTAGCGTACATTTCAATTCCATACTCAGTAACTGAACAAAAAAAAAAAAAAA
>NDXB01013352.1:96411-108201 GCA_002631895.1 Agapornis roseicollis | reverse complement strand
CAATTCAAAACCCAGAAAACGAAAAAAAAAAAAAAAAAAACAAAACCAAAAACCCAGGAAACGCTTTTGACCATCTGGGCAGAGGCACATAATTTGTACATCTAGATATGGGCCCATTTTATGGGACTGAATCTTTTTGTGCAGCCATTCATCCTGAAGTCATCACATTCTGCATTATCAATAATCACAAGACTTTACAGGCAGGTATCTCAATTTTATTTCTCTATCTTTTAAGTTAATCTTTTTGCCCCCTATGCGGCTTTCAGATAATCCAAGCAATTATAATTTAAAATATTTCCAAAAGGTGAGATAAATCTGTCTACTTTTTTCCTCTCCATAATTCAGTAATACACCAGATAGTTTAAATAGAAGCAACCTAACCAGAGTCTGCAACGCGTTACTGCTAACAGTGCAGAACACAGACTGCACCTGGAGAAATAGTTGCATCCACCTTCTTTAACCTGCCAACTTAGACTTTGCATGAACAAATATATGTTCTTTAATGTATATCTAGAGTCACATAAAATCCTAAAGGTCTCAATGCCGTACACATATTCACCTACACAACCACATGTTACAAGAAAGGAGCACCTACTATTTGTTGAAGAACTTACTTAAGAAGTAAGTCTCTAGTTAGTTCACTTGACTGGCCACATGATGGAAGTATTGGTTTCTCTGGTTATCCCACTGGCTAAATCTACTATATGCCCTAGGTTTGTCAGCAGGAAACAGAGCTCGCACCAAGGCCCTAGCCAGCAGTATTATCTGCCTTTTCCCACCCTATAAACTGATTAGCATTATCTTTACCACTTTAACTCTCTTAAGTTGATGCAAATCATGATCATAGTTTTGACATTTTAAAGCTGAACCTTACTCCTGTTTGACAAGAGAAATCACAGTCTGGTGTTAACCAAACCAGAGAAAGCACACCAGGAGTGTGAGCTTTCTTGCTCTCCTAACCCTGCTCGTTTTACCCTTGCAGAGGCACTGATTTATGAGAGAGTAATTGTTTCTGGCTGGTTTATTCAGTTGTAAGTACAGTAGCTTCATAGCGTTGTACAGGAGTTGTACCGTTGTACCGTTTTTCCTTTGTATAATATTTGCGTTAAATTTATAACACATTCTGTGCCACAAGCAGAGTAAAATAGCCTCATAACTTGGACTGCATTATGCTCAGTCATATAAACAATAGCTACATTCTCATTTCCACTCTACTTCTCTAGTGCTTTTCCCTCTCCTTCACCCTTACCAATTACATAGACTATGCCTATATTAACATGTGTACACATACAAAAGAACACACATATATTCCTGGATTCAAGCCTGACAGTGTATTATAAACTGAATGTTGCAAATCACAAGAGTTTTGCTACAGTGCTTGAGGCATAGTGACTATATCACACACGGAAAGGAATATATGAAGAGAGATACTTAACAGAACAGTGATTCTTACCACTGCAATGATTATTTACACAGCTCCAACGTGTCTCTGATTCTTTGCAGACCACTTAAATGTAATAAGTGTAATACTCTTAAGTGTAAGTGTAATACTTTAGTGTAATACTCTGAATACTCTGAATTAAGTGTAATATTCTGAATAACCTGAAGCTCTGAAAAATTCAGTGCAGTGTAGAAGTATTATAAGCAATGAGAGTATTACATGATGCTAATATCAGAACTGTACATATTCTCTAAAGGGGCTCTGAACAGAGCATGCAGAAGAAGAGGGAACGTGGTGAATAAGAAGTGTAAGACTTTGAACAGAAGAGTACCATGACAGAAAGTGCTCATTTGAAAGAAAGAGAGAGAATGGAAACAGCCATTACACTGACCAGTTAATGGAAAAAGTTGTTTTATGGACAACAATCAGCCAAAACTTCAACTACAAAATGACTGCAACCTACACAATACGATATTCCAGTGGGAAGCCATCCCAGAACAGGCACATTTACAACATGACATTCAAGTTCCATAGTGAAGGCTCTGACATACTTTGGATGAAAACCAAACTTAAAGTAACCACCACAAAGCCATTATATCTTATATGGTTTAAAGTAAACTCAGCCAGCAGACAGGGAAATGTAAATGCCACCCTAGAAGAGCATTTCTGTGCAGTAAAGTTACTGTCAAAGCAAGTGCAAATAAGTGACCTGGTAAATCCTTCAGAAAAAGGTATTTTACATGTTTTTTTGGACTTCTTTTATTTTCCCTTTAACAGAAAGCAGAGGGCTTATAGAAGTAAACACTTCTGTCACTGCATAGTGCCACTGACCTGAGCAGGATGCAGAAGTCAGAACTTCTCATCCTTCTTCGGGGAAAGCAACTGGACAGCTGCAGAACCTGACATTTCCTGAAGCATTTCATACTGTCTGAGGTAAGAGTTTCGCCTTCTGAAAAAACCTACACTAGTAAAAAATTACAGGAGTCATTCATGAAGAAACTCCTTTCTCAAAACAAATAGACAAACAAACAACAAATAACCCACCATGGCCTATTAGAGGGATCAAATGATAAGAAGGAGAAACTTTGAAAATTAGGAAAACACTCCCCTCAAATACACAAAAATTTAGCAAAGAAGCTCCATCTACCCTTTCCTGTCCAAAGGTGGTGAAAGAGGAAAACATGCATACATATCATGAAAGGCTGGTTTGCACATCAAGGTGAAAGAGAGAACAGCCTAAGCACTCTACGACTTTTCTGTAGCTCAGAGAAAGACTGAGTTGGTTTCACATATCTTCTTCTCAAACTTTGGCAGCTCTCTGCTTGGCTTAGGATTTTATTAAGCTGTAGAGTACTTCCTCTAATCAGAGTGAGGAATACTGTTGACAGTGGACTTAGTTTTATGAGGAAACATTTAAAAAGCCATCTTGACATTCAAAAGACATAAATGTTAGTACAAATTGAACTGCAGCACTCCGCTTATTCATTTTGTCAGATACTGTGAGACAATTTGCCTGGGGAAATGAAGCAATAATGTCTGAAGGCCTGATTTTTCAGAGGTGTTAAGACGTACAGCTCCAGATGTTACATCAGGAATCTCTGGTGTTCACTGGTTCTGAAAATTGCACTGTGGATGTATAAATCCTTACCTTGTGCTTCTCTAAAAGGTACACAGTAGAGGACAGAAAGTAAATATGGTGCTTTCAAAATAAACCTTGCCTTGGCTCCCCTTCAGGTGTAATATTACAAGTGCTATAGCTGAAACGAGTACTTGAAGTAAATTTGTGTAAGCTTTCTTTTCATTTCCATCTATTGATAGAATAGGCTTTCATTTATACTTCAGTGACTTTCAAGCAAAAAAGTCTTCAAATAAATGTAACTTCTGCTATAAATTCATAAACATTTGCCCTGGAAATGTAAGGCTTACCTGTGGCCATGCAGTTACTCCACCTTGAGTTATCCAAGCTCCCTAGTCTTGCAGAACCTTGTCTTGCTTTGACATATTGCAGTCATCTGCATACACATCTGCATATGTCCTGTATGCACCAAACAGCATATAGGCGTAAATCTTTCCTTATATACAGTGCAACACAGGAAAGGGTATTCTCACTAGTAAAAAGTACTTCTGAACATTTACCTTTGCTTTCCAAGGGCCAGTGGTAGGTAAGACCCATCCGAAACACATCACAGAAACAAAGTTGGCTTCTAGGCAAATGAAAAACTAAGTGATTTTCATTCTACCAATGGATAAGAAATTTCCTTGAGATGGAAAATAAGTTTTTTCTTTGGATCACTGTTAGCAACAACCCTTTGCAGACTTCCAAAACACAGTATGTCTCAATAGGTCTATTCAACACTGTTATAGTTAAGTCTGTCAGCACTTCCATTTAAGTCTCTGCTTTCAAAAGTCTGAAGTCTGGTAAAAAGGTTTTCATTGTTGTTCTCTTTTGAGCAAGTGTAACTCTAAATCAGACTTCTTGTATCAATATGCTTTTCCTGCCTCCTATTTGGATGGTACAATTCCAGTGTAGACTTGTCAAAAAATCAGGTCAGTAAATTAAAAGTCTGTCTCCTCATTTAAGGAGGTAACCAGGCAGATATTTTAAATGTTGACCACTGCAATAATTAATTTGAAATAATGTTGATTTCTCTGTTAAGGATTGGTTTCGCTATTTTTCATTTCAGTGCCAGTTCATGACATACAGAAGAAATAACTAAGGACTTGTACTGTGCAACCTGAGTTCTGAAAAGAGACAGAACCAGCTCACCATTGAAGCACAAAGCCTTCCCTACAGACAGGGAACTCCAGTAGCTCAGGGCAATCACAGTGACTCCACAGCAGTCCTTGGCATTGCTAGCACAGGGTTTGTGCTTCAAGTCAGCGACAGTGAGCATCTTCTCAAGTATGCCAGAGGCCACACTGGCACCCCAAACACCTTAAGGTGACTCTGAGTCTCCCAGTGATTTCTTTTTTTTTTTGTTATTTCTATTAAGTGGAAATTAATTCCCACTGGTTCTATACTGGCATCTAGCATGTGTCCTAGGAAAACATCAGGGTTAAATTATCTGCTTCAGAAATAGTGATTTAACATACAACTTAGGGCATCCCTCAAAGTTAAGCTACAGTTACAGATAGGGAATGCATGCTTCCTCCCACTTCAATGCACAGGATGTCATTTAGTTTAAAACACAATATCAGAGCAGACAAGAAGTCACTTCATAGCACAGCTTAGGGGTGGGATTGGCAAATCCTTCAGAATTGCTTCAACGCGATGTGCCTGAAGAGTGGTCAGCATATGGTGAGAGTGATTAATCTATAACAGTTTACAGCGTTCAAATGCAAACTTTGCTGTAGAGCTAGTATTTGTCTGTACACATATTGCATGTCACTACAGATAAAACAAAGGCTGCTGAAAACATTAAAGCTAAAGCAACATTAAAAAGTTGCCATTTCAGACTTCCAAATCCTACAATCTTTCTTTCTTTTTTTTTATTTTTTTTTAATTTATTTTTAAAGTAGCTTTCATTTAAAACCAGAAACAAAGAACACTTGGAAGAGGAAGCATAAAAATAAGCTGTGATAATACAAGAATCATCAAAAATAAGATAAGATTTCAGTTGCAGTACTTTGTTTGGCAGGCAATTACTGTCAGATACCATCAATACTTAGAACAAAAAAATGTTAGCTTTAAGAAAAAATTTTGCCTGCTTCATTTCATGCTTTTTGTGTAATGACTTACTCTCCTCTTCCTTTCAGTTTCTCCTAACTACTACATCTTCAGGAGGAAAGAGTAAATTATCTTTTTATCATATTGGCTCTTGTGACTTCAGAAGTGAAATCCAACAAAACCTCAGGCTCAGTCCTAGAATGAAATGAAACTTGCCTCAAAGTCAGGTCTCTCTTTAGTGTTGCTACTGCCTGAATTCTTCTGTTCTTGAATTAAACTATATACATGCAAACTGAAATGCAAAAACTGTTGTTCAGTCCGGAGTGTGAAATTCAGATATGTCCTTTCCAATTCAAAACCAACTAGAAACAATTCTCATATTTTTGCTTGTCTCCATATTGGAGAGAATCAGAAATAAAACTCTTTGATTTAAAAATCTCAAATAAAAGAAAAAAAATATTATAGCTTGAAATCTGTAACTTTTTTTTCTTCTGTATTTAAAGATCTTAAAACTGATTTTTATACTGGTGATAACTATAAGAATTGTGTAAGCACATCTGTTTCCCAGTGTCTCATAACTGTACGTATTAAAAGAAACAGTATTAATACATTTTGTCAACTGAATGTACAGGAAAGAGTTAGTGTATTTTTAAACATTTACAATCTGCGTGCTGCAATATATTTCAGCTCCTACAATAACAGTTCTTTGGTTTAACGTGTGCTGCATGAATGTAAAAAAGATGGCACACAGCACTAGGATATCAACTGCCTACTTGGAGAATGATTAATTTAAGATAAATAGATGCTGGCTTTAGTTGCACTGATTGTATTTCCTATCCTAAGCTGCAGAATAAGTGTTTCCACTCAGATGCTGTAAAACATATGCAGGAATCATTCTTCTCCACTCACAAACCACAGTGCATCACAGATTTAATCTTGCTCTTCTGTACTCTGGCTGAATTTAATTTTACTTCTGCCATCAGACTAATAGACAAAAAATGTTTCCTATTTATTTTAATACATAAACTTTAAACTCATGCTATTCTGATTTCATCCCACTTCAGTTTCTTGGCTTGATAGCAAATAAAAAAAAAAAAAAAGCTTAACTATGCCTACAAGTCCATAATAGGATCTCTTGGAATACTTTTTAAAAAACGAAGGAATTACAGCATACCCAGCTGAAAACATATGTGATTTCATAATGACCATAGGATCTACTAGGCATGAAAACTACATAAAGAAAGAGGAATCTTGCTTTTTTATTTCTCTTCCACCTCCCAGTGCTACAAAACAATACTGCCAATTTATTCCATGGTAAAATGCATTTTTTAAAAAGACACCTTCTAGGAAAGCTAATGGGTTGGTCTTATGAGGTTGCACTTCCTTGAAAAACCTATCCTACCAGGTTTAGAGCAAACAGCATCTCCCACTCCACAACTAAGCATGCCACCTGAAGTCTGTATCTGTATTCCTCTGTGTGCAGGAACTATACCACTCACCACAAACAATTAACTCACTCAGCAAATCAGGGGAGACATGGAAGAGAGTAAAGGCAAACCTAGAACTTCATTCACCACACAAATACATTTGAGAGCTAGCAAAAAAGTGGGGAGGTTCTTAAAAAACACCATGCTTTTGGGTAAATATGGTTATAATAAATTTACCAACCAAAGAAATTAGTGAAAATTCTCAAATCTGCTTTAGTATATTCCACGGGAAAACTCAATTTATAGCACCCAAACAGACTCTAAGTATCCCAGCCTCAACAAGATGTATTTGCCAACCAAGCATCTTACAACAGTCCAGGTTGTAAGGTTTCTGTTTTATCTTGAACCATGCTGCAGTAGCCTTGCCATCTGCAAGGGAAGAGATAGGAAAGTAAATAACGATGACTTAGCAATACAGTTTATTTCTGAAAGATACCTGTTTAAGAAGGAATTTGATGTATGTCAACATACTGGGCATAAATGGCAGGGCTTAATTAGCAGGGTGCTGCATGGATGATGCGTGAGAGGAAGCCATAAACAGCTATGCGTCAGTAAGAACCAACTGTAGGCATACAACTTCCCTCGCACGCCAGAACTGCAACCAGTGAGGGGAATACAGAGCACTTCTGCCTGGGCAGCAGCTGCTGGGGGCAGGAGACACACTACAGAAATGTTCCACAAGGGTACAGCTGGCGATGCACTCTTGGAAGGAGACTCCCCATGACAAAGGAGTAGAGACACCACTGAGGGACTGTGACGCAGTCCCAGGGCAACCGACACAGGGGCAGAGATACCTCAGAGAACTGTGGCTGCAGATGACTCACAACAGGGTAGAGGACCACCAGCAAGAAGGGAGAATCAGCTGGCAGAGACCTTTACACGCATGACCACAAGCTTTCTCATGCACTATCCACTACCTGTCTAGTGTAGCAACTCACAGTGAACATAGAGGAGTGGAGACTAGAAAGGGGCAGGTTGGATGTCTGGATTATAGTGAGAATGGGGGAGAGGAAGGACAGTTGTTCACTGAAGAGTTTGATTGCTAATGACCTTAAGCATGTCTTGAAGTAGGTTCTTATGAAGCACTGGTTAGCAACTTTGTTCTCAAGCATGTAACTAGAGAGGGATTTTGAAGAATTAGAGATGAGTCACAGAATTAAACCCAAATCAGACTGCCCTTAAATTGAAGCAACTTCTACAGCTTTTCATATCAGTCAATATGCAATAAATCAAATAAGCATCTCTTGAGTTGAATGTCTTGAATGAAATGAAAAAAAGGAAAAAAATTCCTATGTGCATTTTACTATTACATTGCTTTGTATTAGGCATATGGATTCTTACAACTAACCAACATTTTTATTACCCCCTATGTAAGCATTTAAAGCAGATGTAAATGATTCCAGTGAACAGCCTGAAAATTTGCCTACGCCACCACAGAAAAGACAGGAATGAAAATGTGAATATTAGGAAACACCTATAGAGATGAGAGATCTTTTTACTTCTTATTCCCGTATCTTCCTAGCAGTACTCCAGCCAGGGGATCAGTCAGTGTTTCACAGTGATCTAGAGTTTCAAGCATGTGTCCACAAGAATCAACCTGTACTTACTATACCATTTTATGTAAACTACCCAGAATCTAGCACATGATTACAAACTTAGCTGAAACTGTTTCTTCTAATGGAAGAACATATTTAATACACACAGTAACTTTCAATTACTTCCAATGACTTCATTGATTATAGTGCTTTTTCCTTTTTTTTTTTAAATAGTGGAAACTGCATCCTGCCAACACCAAAAGGTTCTGTTGTATCTGTTGTAAACAGTAAATAGTATGAGGAGCAGTTCTTACCTTTACCAGGCAAAATTCTCTAGCTGAATCACCTGAAAAGATTCCTAGCAGGTTCCCCTGTCTTAAAGGGTTGGATAGTCTTACTCTGTCTCATACCTTACAAAGAATCAATGAAAGGACTTTGTACAGTTCTCAAATTATATCTGCAGGCAGAAGCATGTTTCTTTCCCAACTCTGAAGCAATTAAAAACCTTTAGAGTACCTCCTTATTGCTCTTCTCCTGCCTGGCACCTACTAACAGTTACAGATTGTCTACAGGAAGATTTACACACATTCAGAGGAAATTTGTATCTCCAGTGTCATGGTTTAATCCCAGCCAGCAACTAAGCCCCACATAGCCACTTGCTCACTCTCCCATAGTGGGATGGGGGAGAGAATAGGAAAAGTGAGAAAACTCACCAGTTGACATAAAAATAATGATAAATGCTAGCTAATAGGTTAATTGATAAATAGGTAATAATAGGCAACAGGTTAATATGTAAACCAAAAGCCATGCACACCAGCAAAGCAAACCAAGGAACTAATTTGTGACTGTGTTATTAGCCCGTAGTACAACTTGTAAAGGATTGATAATTTCATCAGAACCAAATCAAACCAAAATCCACATACCAAAAACCTAACTTGTTGAAGTTGAAAGATTGTTAAAAGTGTAGATAGGCTGTGTGTCCTGTACACCGTATACATTGAAAACATGGAGCCAGACTCTTCCTGGTGGTGCAACAGGATGAGAGGCAACAGGCATAAAGTATAACACAGGAAGTTTTACCTGAATATGAGGAAAACCTTTACTGTGAGGGTGACTGAGCACTGGAGTAGGTTGCCCAGAAGGGTTGTGGAGTCTCCTTCCCAGAGATACTCAAGAACTGTCTGGACACAATCCAGAGCAATGTGCTCTATGTGACCCTGCTTGAGAAGGGAAGCTGGACTAGATGACCTCCAGCAGCCTATTCCAATTCCAACCATTCTGAGATTCACTACTTCCCACTGCCAGGCAGGAAATAAAGGGCTTCATCATGTGTAACAGTTACTTGGGAAGACAAATGCCGTCACCATCAACATCTCCTCCCTTCCTTCTTACCACAGCTTTTATTACTGAGCAGGACACCGCATGGTTCAGAATATTCCTTTGATCAGCTGGGGTCAGCTGTCCTGGCTGAGTCCTGTCCCATTGTCTTGTATCTCCAGCCTACTCGCTAGTGGGGTAGGGTTAGGAGGAGAAAAGGCCTTGACTGTGTAAGCAGTATTCAGCAATAGTGAAAACATGCCTGAACTATCAACGCTGTTTCCAGTACAGATCCAAACTTAGCTCCATACCAGCTACTATGAAGAATATTAACCCTATCCCAGCCAAAACCAGCACATACAGTCAGGACTGCTTTGTGTATATTGATGTAACTTGTTGTCATAAACTCATTATGTGATATGTAAGTCCTGGGGAGCCCTGTGACTGCTACCACATTTTCAGCATTCCAGGTATTCTTCACCATGGGGGAAAAAATTAAGTATCTTAATGGTATTCCTGATTCTTATTACATGCACAGCCACAGCTGTAGGATGGACAAAGTAACAGTATAATAGAAACAGCAGGTGGGTTACCCTTCAGCAAGCCAAATGTAGACCCCAGATATCACCTATTTTATGTAGTTATGCAATGCACTAGAATTCTTTAAGGATTACATTTTAAATACTAATTGTCTTATGCAAAGATGTAATGTCTTCAAACATCCACATTCATTAATTAATTACATTATTTCAGATGCTGAAATTAAAGCTACATGAGAATGGGAAAATGCCCACTACAACAGCACAGCAGCATCACCCCACATTCTTTCACATGCTACACAGGCATGAACATGACAAATCAAAAGGGAGGCAACAATACCCTGATGTAAATTATATCAGTAAAGTGGAATGCACACTCTCCAAACTGAAGAGATATCATAGTATTATTGAAAAATAGCAGTGACATCAACAGGGCTGCACAGGTATAAACCTGGAAGAGCCAAGGTAAGATTCTGGACATGTATTTTCCATTCAGATATCTGTTCATTTCTAAGAATCCAGTAGCTACCAAATACCCTATATGTAAGTGTATGGACCATTTGGCCAAAGAACTTTCCTTGTTCATAACATTTAACATTCTGTATATTCAGCAATTATTTTTTTAAGTGATGAGTGATCCCCTCTTTCAAGTTTTGCTGGAAAAGAAACAGGCACAAAACATCACAGCCACATTTTTTTCTCCTAGGAAGAACACAGATTCCATCAATACATACACTGTTGGTTACACTAGAGAAAGATGATGAGCTATGTTAGGAACTATACTACAAGCAAAAGCCAAATTTATTATCTAGTGAATTAAAAGCTGTCCCAAAAATCTTATGCAACTTCAAATATACAAAACTGAACATTCAGATGACTACCAACACTCACATATTGAAGTCTTGCTACATGAGGTTTCCATCAAGTTGTACATTTTAAAAATAATTACCCAAGAATATGTACCTTAATTTAATTTCCTTGGATAACATGGAAGAGGGATCACAGCAAAAAATAAACAAATGAAAAACCACCACAGAATATAGCCATATCAATATGATGTGGTGAAGCTATGTTTCATTGATGAGGGTGACCTCATCAATGTTTACAAATATGGAAAGGGTGAGTGTCAGGATGATGGAGCTAGGTTCTTTTCAGTGATGTCCATTGATAGGACAAGGGGCAATGGGTGTAAACTGGAGCATAGGAGGTTCCATTTGAACATCAGGAGAAACTTCCTTACTGTGAGAGTGACAGAGCACTGGAACAGGTTGCCCAGGGCCTTGTGGAGTCTCCTACGTTGAAGATATTCAAGGCCCGCCTGGACAAGTTCCTGTGTGATGTAATTTAGGTTACCCTGCTCTCACAGGGCGGTTGGACTGGATGAGCTTTCGAGGTCCTTTCCAACCCTTAGGATTCTGTGATACATTTCACCTAACTCCATAAAATGGCATCATAAAATGTCACCATATTGTCCTCAAAAGTGTAAACCTAAAAGAAGGTTTAAGTAAATTAAACAAGTTTTCAGGCCTCTTCTGTGGCCCTCAGGGAACTATTAAAAAATTTTCTGTAGTTTGATGACATACCTTGCCATCTTATGTGCATATATACAGGATATTTTAGAAACTCTTATACAAGTGTGAAAGTAAAATTTCACTGACGTTAGAACCCTTGCACGCTATTTATAACTCACAGAATTTTTATCTACATGCAAAAAAGATATTTTCAAACTTGTTTAAAAAAACATTTTTGTATACAGCTCATTTAAAGACAGGGGATAATTTTCCAAAAAAAAAAAAAAAAAAAA